>LUCH01003635.1:55863-71219 GCA_013368495.1 Paragonimus heterotremus | reverse complement strand
TAATTGGCTGCCAAACAATAGCGTTAGAATAAGGTAGACACACAATCGTACACAATTACTACAGTATAACCTGCAAATAACCACCAATTCAACATTTCATAATAGACAAATTGACACAGTCCTCAAGGGGTGAAATGTATCTATTAAGTTTCATATTCGTGTTGCTTATCCGGTTGGGAACACTCAATGCAACGTGCCCTCACCTATTTGCACTGTCCTATCGTGAAGGATGTTACGCGTATGCTGGACGAAGCAACAGTTTCTGTGAGGCAGCTGAGAAATGCGTTTCTCTTGGAATGGGAATTAACGCAATTTCTTATCTGGTAGGGAGAAATTCACCAAAGATACCCGGAAGTACAATGCATTTCTGGACAGGTGTGAATCAATTGCTGGTCTTTCGAAATAAAACGAGAAGTGGTTGGTACGATGTTAATCCACACAGTCCAGAATACACAACGGGGTCTGAATTTCCGTGGGAGACAACACAACCGGATGAGCACGGCCCAGTTACATTATATAGACAAGCTGACAAATCCTTCCATGTGGAACGAACATTACTGACTACTGGCAGATTATCGGTTGTCTGCGAATTTGGAAGTCGGTTGGGGACAATTATCAGTAATACTAGATTTCAGTCGAACTTTCCTTTACCTCTGGACAAATTGATTCAACCAACTTCAACTTCCACAGGATGCTTCGCTGGCCTACTTACTCGAATGACAAGAATCGAGTGCGCTTTTGCGTGAGTTGGTTTTATGAATATAGTGGATTTTGCTTCACAGTAAGAGAGCAGTTTTTAATTACCATCCGAGATTGTGGTTAATTTTCTATTGAACTCAAGTGGTAATGATCGCAGAAATTTCTTCGTGGCATCAGATGCAAAACTAGTAATATAAATCAGTTTTGATTTTACATTATCCAGAACAGATTGCGCTATCAGTCGATGTTGGCAGTTTTTACCACTATAGTTTCAATCATCCATACAATGTGCTACACTGTTTTCAGTTGAACAGTGGTAATTTGCCGAATGTGGCGCTCGAAAATGCAAGCAAAATTTATTTTACTTGAACGTCTAGTTGCGAACAGGGGGACATGAATTCATCATGGCGCCGACACATTTTGATTGAGACGTGGGGAAAAACCACGCCTTCTCTCAACTTGAACTGAGACACGGTGTTCCTCTTCCGAGCGTTTATTGTACTGAGGCTGTGTGTTCACATTTCCTTTTCAACTCAGCAGCTAATCACCAGAAGCCACGCATGTCTATACAAGTAGTATCATGCATGTTGTTTTGTGGGAGAACTTACACATTTCTCCTGGGACGACGTATTCAAACACATCAAACGTGGTACCATGAGGGAGACTGGAACAATATTTTGTGGACAGTTTTGGGTTAAGCGATGACAATATTTGGTTAGCGTGTAGTTTGACACAAACTGCGACGATTAGTGAGTAGATAATATACAGAATAGCAAAAGAATCTAAACCAAGTTTACGTGACTGATACTTGAGACTGTTCTGGTTCCTCGAAACCAATAGGACTTCACTGTGCCATGAAATATGCTAGTCTCAAAACGTGTCCACTCAAAGTAAACTGTCCACAGTAGGCAACCCGGGGACTTGGTGTCAGAAGGAAGTGCAAGACATCAAATCTTCTAGACACTTTAATTTCTTCTTTTGGTTTCATCTTCATTGGTTTTGCCTGATAAATTTTGCAACCAAATAAAGTCATTCGAATGGTACTTCCTTGATCTGTGTGTTCCACAGATTGTTCTATGAACACAGACGAGCTGAGGCGATTTTATTTAACGATCTGTATTTAATGTCATATTGCGATTGGATTTAAATGGAATAATGTCAGGATTCACTCATCCATCACTAGATTTCCAGGACCATTTAGTTAATAGTCAGATGTTTTGTATCTACTGAATTCATCGTAGGAAACTAGCTGTAGTTTTCAGCATGCATTTTGGCCACTGTTGTATGATTTGGGAAATGAATCAGCAACCGTCTTCTGTAGGATGTGTCTAAAACTAATGGGGTTGACATTGTAGGGAATCTGAAAATCGAAACTGTATTCGTCCACAATTTCCAGGACACAACTAAATTTAGCTAGCTCAACGACACGGGACAACACATTCTCTTACATATCGATCTAAACGCTTTCCACAGGGTAGGTTTCATGACGATGGGGGCAACCTGGTTTTGGGTAGATCCTAACTGTCTGCTTTCTATTGCACTGTTTAAGTAAAGTGGAGTCGTGGAAGAGTGACCAACTTAAAGAGTTGAAAGGAATCATCCAAGTGAAATCAATCGGTCTGTCTACTGAAAATAACAAATAGAACTGGCTGGATTTGTTTGAAAATATTTCGTGATTACTGTGGACGAGCAAGAGTTCACAAGATGGTCCGCATTCACATTGCCAGAACTGAGTGCCAGCTTGGAAGCAAATCTATGATAAATTTACAACTGTCAACGTAGAATCGGTCGTGATTTTGAGCATACAGTAAACTTCATAGGCGACGTATGAGTTCGTGGGGAGCAACTCATATGAAACAGAGAGGAGACAATTGTGGCGAAATTTTAACATTTCGCGATATATATCTTCCCTCTGTTTCGATTGAATGGATTACTGGAATTCAGTGTTTCAAATTATATGAAACAGACTACTGATAAGCAGTTGAAGATCATCAATATTTGGTCGCACCCTTCGCAATTAGATTGCAATTTCAAGCATATTCTTCCGTGAAGAAGCTCTGGACTGGTGTGGTGATCTAATATTGGTTATTGCTGGCTAATTTATCGGGATGTTTTTGTTATAATCACTCACGTGATTGATTGTTACAATTGTCATTTTTGCTGGCATTGCATAAGTTTCATTGTGTTGATGTCAAACTGGGAATTTGTGCGTGTGTCCTTGTGGTATTTCGGTCAAATGAATTATTCTATCACCAACTGTCAAATATCAGTCCTGCTCTCATTGTTCATATCATATACGCACAGAAGAAACTCAGCACGAGAAACACTTCTTACCAAAGTTGATATGCCGCAGGTTGTCAGTTGAAGTTAAACTAGATGCAAAATTGATTTGATTGTCATCCGCGTTACGATACAACACTCTTCTCTACTCGGCTAACAATTCTATCAGTATCACTTGTTGCAAGACCATTTGGGTGTATTAAAAAATGGTCGGCTCTCAACTGCAGACAGTTATATAGTATTCAACGATAATCCAGCATCTGTGTCAACTGGGCCTCTGTGTAATGCGTGCTCCACTTGTATCTATTAGGAACCAGTTGCTCTAGCCTATTCTAGGGTACAAACTTCGCTATTTACATGGGCATGGAAGATAATTTCACACACCTGAATGACTACCGACCTACTAATCAAGTGTGCATCTACATAAAATCAACCGGAGCATGTCCTGTTTGACATGTTTGCACCTCGACCAGGATATGAAACGCAAGGATATATTGTTCAATCGCACATGTTTTCGGACCTGTTGCATTATGATCTGCCAGCGACTGATAATTGACTTTCGACAAAAGCCTTCTAACAATGATGAGGTTGTTGATATGCTACTCATCTTAGGGTTTCGGGGTTTACATGAGACAGATTGCAGATTGAAACAACCGAGTAATGCGCTTATCTTCATTCTGGTCAGCGAGTAACTGCTGCGCAGTTAATCTACATTTGATAAACTTATGACCGCTGGAGAGTAAGATGTGACTTTGTAATTTGAACAATGTCATCTCGGAAGCGATTCATCCAAAAAGTTAAATAGAAACCGTTCTGTAGGACAGAATCATTCACACGAAGTTATTTTCGTTGTAGTGTAGTTGAAAGCAATACTGTATCTTACGGTAATTTGTCATGCGTTACTTGCTATGTGGAAAGCTAATCTCTCACAGTTGATCAGTTTCTACCAGTGCGTTTCTGTCGATTTTCCTCCATACAGTTATTCTATGAAATCCCAATCATACCACGGTCACATGTAATATTCAACAAGACACTGTTTAGGTAAATATTTGTTGCGAATGACCAATAGAGAAAAGTTCACACGAGCCTATCACATAACCTGCGGACTGGTGAAAGTACACATTGTTGAGAAGGTTGTCTTCGGAATTAACACGAATGTTAGGTTTGGTATATGTGTCGTGATGCGTAATTCCTTTGCAGTAGACATGAAGTAAATTTGCCAGCATAACTGCAATAACTGTCCGTTTGAGTTCTAACTTCTTGTTCTATTCCGTCGATTTAATCTAGTTGATTGAACATGTTAGGAGTTGCAAACATAAATTATTGAGGTGTTCCGAAAATGCAATGTATATTGTGACCAGAGCTAAATATATGTCTGGTAATCGCGAGTCACACAATAGGTATCGATGAGTATGTAGGTTGTGGCAATGGCATACTTCAAAACAGTAGAAGCCTGATCCGCCTTCTATGCAAGGTACATACAGACTCGACCTGTGGACTTGTTTAACCCTAAGTTTAAATGACTTTTAAACAAACTGCAACCGAAAATTGAAGATATGTGACCTTAACTGGACTGGTTGGCTAGGCCTCGGAAGAAAGCCAGAATAAACCACAGGGCCTGTTACTCAGTAAGTACCAAGAAGTAGAGAAAACTCAGTGCAACTGTTCATTACATTTTCTCCGCTGATTTCCGTTCACATGTCAAATCTGGTCCGGGAATTCTGGTGAATCCTGGCTCACTATCGGTTCAGTGGAAGATAGCAGCCGCAAACCACACTGTGACGCACACCCAACGTGAAAGTACTCACCTACAACGCGGCTTTCAATGGTCACTGAATTAATTGAGATTTTACTAGATTATCCTTTCCGGGAAAGAGCTGAAATCCTTCGGAATGTAATCACGGAGTACTTTGTTTTCCTTATATATACGATACACACTTACACACGTTGTTCGAGGATTATCTTACTGAACGTAAGTTTCAATCTTAAGATGAAAAAATAGCTATCAGATTTGTTCCCATTCAACAGCAGGGTTTCACAAGGATAAATCTTGGGAACACAGCTATTTACTCTCTTCTATCTTATCGAACTACCAAACGATTAAATCGCCGATGTTGCTCTACGTCGATAACACAAGATTCTGGCGACTAACCGAATGATGCGGCACACTTACTAAACTATTGGAATAGCCTAAATCAGTGTTCCACACAAAATCACTTACCATTCTACGTTAACCAATTTAGGGTTCTACACGTTCACCGCCAATACTGGACTAACTATTACAAGGATGCACAATGTCATTCGTGTCAGTATGTGAACGAAGTCCTTGGGCCGTTGTGGCAGTCAGTTTGTGTCTGCGCGGCCATGGCTAAACTCTCTCAAATAATAGTAGAACTCTTACAAAACAAATGTGACACCAACCACACTAAACCGTTCCGACTACAATTTCCTCAACAATTCACCAACACATGTAAACTGATACTCATTCCCGTTGTCATTTGTGTTAAAACGATTTGGCACTTATTCGAAGTGTTCCCAGACGGAACTCAAAGATAATTATTGTGTTGAGGAAATTTTCCTCTCCAGAAAGACGGCGCAAATTATATCAGTCCTGGAAGAATTACATTCACCTTAAAGGAGATTCTAATTTACAAAATCTTCTACACCCCGCTGCACCCACTGGTATATTTCTGCCACCAACTGACGATGAACATTTGAAAGGTCACTTGCTGAAATTAAGCTATGGTATGAGCAGATTGATGTTCAGAGAGAACTGCTCCACAGATTGGATCAGGAACACATTGCCCATAATTGTGGCTGCGGTTGAATCAGTGGACAGTCTTCAAATATTACCCGGCGGGTAAATACATGAAAACCTTCTCAGGCCATATACTTACTAGTCATCATCTAGTCCAATCCCACAGATCATTGTACATATCTGACGAGTGCTAATGCACTGCTCGTTGCTGATATATTTCTGATCAACCTATTAATTAAATTTCACGTATATCTCTCTTCATAAGCACTTTCTACTTCCTAATGAAAACCATCGAAAACAAATTTTTCATCAACCAACGTAGGGACAAACATGCTCAAGTGAAGATCTTCATGGCGCCTACAACGACATGTGAACATGTAAACGGGGTTGATTAGGAATCGGCGAGCTGCACATAACATTTTGTAACCGTGTGTTCTAATGAGTTTAACATCAGGTTGTAGGATTGGGAAACCCCACGCAAGGTGATGATAACTTTCACAAGGCAACGAGTTTTTGACTCTGCTATTTGGCTAAGTGAAAATGATGAGTCGCCCGCATCACCATATTGCCTGTTTGACCTTAAGTGATATATCACAAGGATGTTTGCTATCAAAGCATCCATCCAGTGAGACTGGATATTGCAGGATGTGAATGATCAGGTTACTCATTGGAAACGAGTACATGAGTGTGAGTATACCCACAACACTGCGCAGGTAATTTTGGGACGTAGTTACGCAATTTGTGTGGTACATTTCTGTCCTTTATGCTGTGTACGAAATATGGTCAAGCCTAGCCACAACAGATCATGTGAACGTTCGTGAAAATCTGTCAGTCATGGAATGAACACTAATCAGGAGGTCCCATCTAGTATGTGAACATTAGCGTAGAGTAGATGGTGGATGAGAGCTGCTTCTTGCTACACCAGATTTGGGCCAGCTAACTACTGCTCATATATATGAACGTTTGTTTTATCTGGATGTGTATATGTAGAATTCGTGCAAGGTGTGAGCTGCCAACCACCTAAGTAAATGTAAACACCAAATACACGAGAACCGCTACATATTGTTTTCAAATGAGCGGATCTGTTCGAAATCTCAGTTCATAGGTTTAGTTGGGAAGTTTTGATGGATTATAGTACAATTCTACTGAACTTTGCAACTAAAACTGCTTATATATGTGTTATTGCGACTCACTGAATCGTTTCCGAATTCCAAACAATTTACTTGTCACATACAGTGGTTAGATTTTATTCATCAGTAGGTGCTTACATCCACAGTTACTGCCACCTATTCTGGAACACAAACATTACACACACACATACATCGTTGGTGGCATCCGAAACGGATTAGCCTGTCACAATGACTGGAACCAAAGGATGCCTGCCCTTTAAACCATCCCCTAAGGTAGCTTGAGCTCCACCACTTGCAGTTTCACACAAATATACCACATATCCTATGTAAACCCGAGGGAATGAGACTAATAGTTGTGTAAGCCATGTCTTTGTGTACAGCCGGTCAATGTTGGTTAATCAATTATGTGATTAGCAGCAAAAGGAATTCCTCATCAATCGGATGGTAAACAATGAGAGAGACTGCAACGAGGATATCTGAACAGAGTACGAAGATATGTAAACTATAGTATAAGAAGCATCTGAGTGTACGAGTGTATGTTGTTGAATTAAATGGAAGGAAAGAGTGGAGAACAATGTTCAGATTGGGCTAGGAAAAGAGCTGGCAGACGATTAGTCATACATTACACTAACAACGAGTAGATAGAAGACCGCAGCCTTCCAAGTTTCCGAAAAGAGAAGCGAAGTAGTTGCAAAACAACCCTGGCCTTAGTCGATGCAATCGTCAGCAGATATAGAATGGATATACTGATACGACGCACCTAACCCAACGTACTCGTCGTCTCTTGGGCGACAGTGCATTATGAGTATACTGATGGCCGACCAGTATCAAACGGCCATCACATTCGTGGTATTGAACATCACAATATCATGCCACCACGACGTATAGCACAGATGGTTACCTTGCATACCGCGCGCCTCTCGCTGAATTCGCTAACGCCGAACCATATTCCCCATATTTGAAATTTTGTGGCATCATCTCCTGCTCCCAGATGGAACGAACCAGCGGGAGCTGTGCACGTTTCAGCGCCAGTCCACCATCATTCAGCATCTCAGCTGGCAGTCCATCTTTGCCTACACCCTCCTCGTTGGGCATTTGACTGATCACTGCCTGCAATATTAGTAAATCCGGGGCGTGAGCAAGGGAAGGCTTGATGATCTGTTGCGGCAAGCTGTCAACGGTCATCCAGTCAATGGAAGCAGGACGATTTAGTAGGCTACCAAAGTGTTTGCGCCAGACTTTCATGATGTCCTCTGGCTGGGTGCACGACACATACACACACACAAAGTTAACACAAGTCATGCACGTTCGCACGGACAATCGTCAAGCGGCTGTGGGTCATTTTCATAGACAGCTAATCGTATTTTTCACAATCGGAAACGAAAGCTTTTATACTTACAAGAATATAGCCACTCAAACAGTTGTGGTAAAACATGGCCTTAATGCTCTCAGCTTTAATATTGCGGAACGGTCTGATTTACGATGTTCATTTGCTTTCGCCTATCTGATCGACCTTCTTTATGTAAACATTATTTTTTGCATATTGTTTCACCTGATAGTAGAATCCGCTGTTACCTGGATGGTGTCATTTTAAATATCCATACTGGAAAACGTGAATGTCTCTATGAACGATCAATGATTTCTTTTTGCATTATCTGGAGAATTCAAAAATATGATCACGACACCGGAAGGAGTATATTCTCGATTGGTATTCCGACAACCAATTAGGAGTATCTGCTCACAGATGTTAACATTCTTAACAGGACTATTTCGCTGGCGGTTAAAATGATATATTTGAGTGGCTTCGGATTAACCACGTGATGTGGATTTGTTTGGTTTGAGTTAAGCAGACTAAGCATAAACTACTTAAGACTACTTAGTAGAACGATCAGAATAGCAAAAATGAGTGAACCTGATTTGAACAAAAATAATGATTCGGAAGTGAAAAGCGTTATGCGAAAATCAGCAGATGTATGTGTAATGAATACCCAATTACGAAAAATCTAGACTTTGACCGGATTCGAACAGGTGAGAGAAACGGCACACCCAAACGCGGCAAATGCTCTACCAGCTGAGCTACGATGCCTTACTTCCACACACAGTTCGGTTGTTTGTTTGCAAGATGTAAGAACCGTGATGGTAAATGTTCGAATGGCCGTATTTTTCTAAGTGGTTAGTTCAATTCGCCTCCCTGTATTTACTTCTCTCCTCCTGTACAGGGCTCCTTTCGTGTTCTTCTGTCAGTTAATCATCCGACAGTACCACTGGTTTATTGCTGTCTATGGTGGTGATGTTCATGTCGTTTTCCGATATATTGGTACACTCAAGGTATGATCGGAACATCTGATGTCGATGACATTATTCGACTCCTCTTTCAAGGCGGAACAAAGTGCAGGCAGCACTGTAGTTTGATGTTGAAGGATGGTTGTTATCTCATCTTGTGATTGCAAAATAGCAGTATGTGAGCACCAACCGTTAGCATATACCGGCAGCATACACAAATCTGAGTGTGAAGTTAGATTTGTGCTTCATGTGCCAGCAATGCACCAAAACGGGATCCCGTTGTTACCATATCGGAGAGTCGGTGCAACTGGGCGTTGGAAATGTACTGTACATTGAGGTATCAACGTCAAATTAGTTATGTTGTATTTGATTTTTGTAATTCGAATGTTACCTTTGATTGTTTTGTCTGATCATTGAGAAGGCCGTTTTCGGAGGAGCTGAACACTTAATAAATGTGGAGTTATATCGAGTGAGCCGATGGTCCAACGTTTAGCAGAAATTTCCTGATATTTATGAAACTTCAGGAGGCTGTTTTACTTCTGGCCCACTACAGAAATAGCGTTCGCATGCGGTGTATTAGCGGGGGTGGGTCGGACGCAGCTTTGCCACGTGCGCGAAATTTTCACATTTGGACTCGATCACACACCTTCTTAGTCACAGGCATCCTCTGGCTCTAGGTCCGCACTTGTTTATTTTCATTCACTGGTTGCAAATATTTATCCACAATTCCTGGCAACATAGACGACAAACATTGCTATGCAGCTATATGCGGTTTAACAATTCGAAGTGATTGCGGAATGAATCCATGCGTTTGAGGAGGACGAGGAAAGGCGACGGGTATCAAAAACGGTTTCGCCGACCATACATTCATTTATCGTGTTCAGATCAGTTTCGCAACAACGAATCGATCGGTGAACGAGCCATGTGAGAATAATTTAATCACTGGTGATAATGAGGTTAACTTGATAATTTTGCCCGGCACGGATCAACTGAATTACTAAAATCTCACAGATTAAAGAAAACATGTGACCCGTGTGAATATCGGAAACATTAAGGGAAGTATGAGATGAAAGTTCTTGATTGAATGATGACACAAAGCAAGGCTTTCTTTACGGTCAACGAGATGTTTGAATACTAAGTTCTGCCTACTGAAATGACTGCTCCCAAATCTCATTCCTGAATGTTCATAGCCATCCTTTCGCCATGTGGAACCACTGAGTTCAGTGAGATTGATCAGTGTTCGTCACTCTTTATTTAGGCGAGTTTAACGGCAGCATGTGCGCTGTACTCTAGTTGTTGAAGCTGTTGTCATCAGTTTAACTTTTCTCATCTAGGCATCATAATTTACTAATTGTCAGTTTCATGCTTCTAGTGTGTGACTGTATTGAACAAGTTAACTATTGTAGCCGTTCAAGGACAGATGAATGGAATAATAGCTGGCCTCAGATAGAACCATGGGGTACACCGCCATGGTGATTGGCCATGAAACTGGGGTGTCTGTGGAAGTTTTAGATTCACTGAATTCCTAGAGTGTCGAAAGCATATCGGTATAATTTCATAGTGGGATTCCTATGGCTGAATTTTTGAAGATGTTGATGAAACGAAATCATCTTTCAGTAATATACTCCCAACAAGCACTGTTTTGTTGATTGGGGCAGGCTGGTCAGACACGAAGCATCCCATCAAAATCCACGTTTCATATCAAGCAATAACATCTGGTGTACAACGTAAGCTTTCCACTACCGTAGTTTATAGACTCTATTGAGTCGTTGGTTTTGTAGATGTGATCTTTTCAGACCGACAGGAGTTCGACATGAGCTGATGGATATAGGAACAAAAACAGAGGTCGACCTGCGGACAATGGTTCCAATGCTACTGTATAGTCCGGCCTTGAATAACGATGTCATTTATACTACTTCGTGCTTAACTGTTCGCTTCCTGGTGAATATAGTCAGAATGTTTGTGTTTTCGTGCACCACGTAACACCAGTCATCACATTGTGATGCGATTCCAACATCATCTACATTTACCGAATCAAATTGTATGTGGAAAGTAGATTTACGACTCACGGGCCCGTGTGTCCTCGCGCATTCACGGAAGGTTGATTCGCTTGCAACTGCCGCTGGTCATCTCATAATACCAATTCATGACATTTTTGTAAGTCCCACGTTATAACCATCTTTACAATTAGCAGCGATCACAGCAGATGGCGTATGTTTTGATATTGTAATATTTAGAGCGGTGGCAGATTTATGTCAACTTCAATATGGTGCACACCAATCTTCTTGTGCATGCGCTCTTCAGTGACTGCAACGCCGAAGTGTGATTTCACGAAGATAGCACAATGTCAATTTGTCGAAGTATTGAACAATGCGAACCACCTTCAACGGAACCTTTAGTAATAATCTTAAGCGCTGTGTTATTTTGTGTGTCTATCAAACCATTTCTACACAACTTCCATCCACCGTGTGTTTTCTGATGTTAGGCAGATCATTCCAGCGGTAACTGTTCCGGGCGCCTTTGCAGTGATTAACGCAAAACGCCTGAACCAGCCGTACATAATAGACACCAAACATTTCCGACACATAATTTCTCCGTGTCCACGTAAAAGGTACTTTTCTACCGTGGCCATCATCTTCCGAACATCTGAGATAATGTAAATACGAATCTGTAGTATACGAGGGATCTACGCTGACATAATTGAGCTTCTTATTCAGAATATCATTTACTGACAGCATACGCATAAAAGTGCGTGTTGTTCCGTTGTGAAAGACAAAACAGGAGATTTTTCTCTCTGAGGACGTAAGATATTGAAGAATGTTGTTGTTTACACGATCAAGTCCGCGTTGCTTTTTGGGAAATGCATCGTTGCATCTGGTTGTCTACCACGTGGTATCAAGTTCTGTTCCGAACGTAAATGTGATGGGAGTATGTGATGATGATGATTATGATGAACATACAGAGTCAGTTGTATCCTTGTCCAGAGCTCAGTGGAGCAAACCTGTTCTCTGCGTAATGCTGACAGAATCACTTGTTCAGTGTCATGTATAACAGAACACAGTAGTATAACGGGACTAACAGAACAAGGCACCAGTGTTAGACAACTGTCATTAAACCAATACCCGTCCGTGTACATTCATCAGAAAATCTCTCACTCTGGTCGGTAGAATGTCTATGAGAGTGTACGCCATCCTGCATGTTGACTACACAGTAGTCAACTATCTTCGAAATGATCAGTGTTTACCCCGGTTAACTGTTTCGGTTGAATTATGCTCTCAGTTTCATTCACTGGCAGTCACCGAGTAGCACCACGTATACGGTTAATTGAACAACCACAATCGAACGGGAGTTTCACCATAGCTTATTTCTAAGCTGACAAGTTACATCTGAGAGAGTCGTCAAGAAACTCGTGAATAACACTTTATCTGGAAATATTGACAGTTCCAGTGAAGGAGGTGGTGACAGAAATTATTAATATTCAGGTTGATGTTTGTTTTGGATCGGCGTCCCATGATGCCAAACAGTTGCCAAGTTACATAAATAAGCGAAGACTTGCAACTGTCGATCTCACTCAAAATTAATGACAATCTTCTGATTACGAAAACAAATATAGCATTTTCCGTAACCGCGGCTTTAAATTAGACTGAACAAAGTTCATTATTGGCCCTAAAACGTGAGCACATTAAGAAAGTATCATCGTTTACTGGAGTCCCCCAGAAAGAGACCAAAAATAACCTACAATTGACTGATAGTAAAATGAGTTATGCTATCCCGATGATTCAATTGTTAAATGTTTATTCGAATTATCTGTAACTTCTATGGTACATACATCTGAACTTGATGGATACGCTTCGTAACCAGTAAGAAAATGGAAAACTGTGAGTGGCTCCCAGGAAACTCGGATGAATGAAATTATCATTTAATAGACTTCACATGTCCAACCGGTTGCCTGAATTTCATCAGACTACAAAATCCCACTAAGCATCGTGGTCCGGTGATCACATCATCCCGACTGCTAACCCCTTGAGAATGCCTCTGACTTTAAGCGATTTCTGTCAAGTCCGTACATTTATCTGGCAGTGCGTGTGTGATCAGTGTTGTAAGTAGAGTTTTCCTGATCCAAGCTTACAAGGATTTCAACTTTCCGGAATAAAACATTGCGGAAGGCCATCAACCCGGAATGTCACCGTTAATTTCATTATATAAGCAATTTTGAACAAACCACTGAATCTCTAGTCATTGCTCCGAATCATCTCACACTGAGGAATTGCCATAAACACGGAATCAACAATTGCGATTATGCAAGCAAAACCATCGTTGTTTTCAATGTCCACAGACATTTGTGATATAAATTGCCGTCAGTATGTGAAGTCTGTGCACAAAGTTTCTGCCAGTAGTTTCTGGAGAACCCACTTGGCGAGAGGCAAGGAGATAAGTACAAACAAGTTAACTGCAGGCTATTGACATTCCAACTTGAAACTGGCATACTCTCCTCATGGTTACGTTATTACGAGAACACCTCGAGCGTGCTCAGTGAAATCCGATCAAGTTTCAGCTTTATGTATTTCATCACATAGCTCCAATGTTCTCTTGACCCCATGTTCATGCTTGTTGCTTGACTTCTTGAAAACTCCGTTTGTCTGTTTTGATTACAACCCAAGCAATGACCACGATGGAGAGTTGCAATTAGCACTTGGACGTTAAATGCACTTTGAGTTCCATTTTTTTAAGCTTTTCTCTAAACCACTGATTTTGATATTGTATTCACTGAATTTGTGCCAATTTCCAATTTGATGATCACCTTTTTGAAACGGGAGATTCTTATATAACTAACGGGAACTTCATCTCATGAATTAACGAGTTGAGAATTATAGATTTACTGTATACAGCAAATAAAACAACGGACTTTTGAACTGAAACACCGCAAAATTTGAATGTGGTGCATCGTAAATCTGACTAACTGAACTAACTGCAACCAGTGAATCGCGGAAGGAACACGAGACACTAGCTATCTACTATGTTCATCTCTGGAAAGTAAAATGTGTTTGCACAAATCGATGTATTCCAGACTAGACTGAGACGGTTGCTGTGTTACCGGACTGTTGAAGCAAATCCGAAACAATTATCCTCTTCTGCGGATTAGCCTCAAGAATCCGCTTTTTCAACTCAACTGAAACGAAATATGAAGCGGGTGTCTATTGTTTCAGGCCAAACGCTATTAAGTTGTTGTTTCAAACGGAAACCTGAAACAATACTTTCGCTCAGTGACGGAGAGACGGTCTAGTTTGCACGCGTAAGACGGTTGAACGTCGGTTTTTTCTCCCACTCGAAACACGACGCACATCATTGTCGTATACGTCTGTCTTTAACGAAACAAAGAACCTTTGAAAAACAAGCAAGCGTAATTAATACCTGGACGATCAGTTTAGATTGAACAGCGAATCTTTTCTATTTTTACGACTGTGGTGTTAAGTAATTGGAGATGTTCCTGACTGATGAATTCTCATTCCCCACGAATCGCATTTGACTAGTAATTGAATGTTGTTTCGTCCGCACTGATGCATTTTAGAAGTTCTGGACCGGACAGTGATGAGTGAAACCAAAATCATCACATGAAAAGTTCGAGTCATCCATCTTTTGGTGCAAACTGCCCGTATAATTATCTGTGCACTGAGGAAAATATGCAATTCATGTTAAACTGATTCACTTGTGGTTAGCAGTTTATTCGAAACGGACAGATATTGCAAGTCAAAATAGCTATTCATTCACAGCAGCTGTCGATATTGGATCTCTAGAGTGCTGGTAAACTGCATACTGCAACTTTTGTTTGCTGCATCAACCAAACGACCCCACATTCTTGAGTGTTTAGTAGGTAAGCAGATATGCAGTTGCTAGAGAGCTATTAGTAGAAGTTCTCTTCAATACTGCAGATATCTCCGTCTTACCTTGATAATGTGGCTGCTAATGGAGAACATTTAGGGGAGCGATGATCAAACATTTTGTAGAAAGATACATGTGGGCGAGTAAACCAAGCTGTTACTGAAAGTTTGAAACACTGGTTCCTACTGATAAACTTGAAAAAGGCCAATAATAGCGTGTAAGATGTCTTGCGCATTGACATTTCGTTCGCATCTCATCGGTTACTTTTGCGAAATTGACATACAAATTTTATAGTGAGGGGGCAAGCAGCTAGGCAAAATCGATCT
>LUCH01003635.1:0-26527 GCA_013368495.1 Paragonimus heterotremus | reverse complement strand
CCGTGAACAAATCGCTGAAATCGCTGAAATCGCTAGAAAACCTTTCTGATCTCAGCATCATTATTCACTAATTGTCACATTTTCGTGCTTCTAGCGTGTGGTTGTATTGAACAGGTTAATTATTGTGTTCGTTCAATCGCGGAAAATTGGAATAACAGCTGACCTCGGATAAAACCTTGGTGTACACCGCCATTGTGATTGGCTATGAAACTAGGGGGCCCGTGGTAGTTTTTGATTCACGTAATTCAAAGACTGTCCACAGTATATCGGTATAGTTTCATAATGCGATTCTTATTGCTGCGATTTTGAAGACGTAGAATAAAAGAATGAAATCATCTTCCACGAATATACTCCCAACAAGCACTGTTTTGTTGCTGTATTGATTGGAGCACGCTGGTCAGATACGGAATACCCCATCAAAATCCATGTTTCATATCAAGCAGTAACATTTGGTGTACAACGTAGGCTTTTCACTACCGTAGTTCATAGACTCTGTCCAGTGGTTGTTTCTGTAGATGCGACCTTTTCGGACCGATAGCAGTTCCACCTGAGCTGATGGATACGAGAATAACAGCAGAGATCGAACTGCGGACAATGATTCCAAGGCTAAAGTTAATTTCAGTATAATAATTAACGTAGTCTTGTACTGTATAATCCAGCCTTGAATAATGATGAGTAATTTATACTACTCCGCGCACAACTGTTTGCTTTCTGTTGAATATAGTCAGAACGTTTGTGTCTTCGTGCACCACATAACACCCAACATCACACTGTAATGTGATTTCAATAACATCTACATTTACCGAATCAAATTGTAGGTGGAAAACAGATTTACGACTCACGGACTTGTGTGTCCTTGCACAATCACGGGAGGTTGATTCGCATGCAACGGCCGTTGTGCATCACATGACACCAATCCATGACATTTCTGTGAGTCCCACGTTGTAACCATCTTTAACATTAACAGCGATTACAGAAGGTGG
The DNA here is from genome assembly GCA_013368495.1 of Paragonimus heterotremus. Classification (NCBI taxonomy): domain Eukaryota; kingdom Metazoa; phylum Platyhelminthes; class Trematoda; order Plagiorchiida; family Troglotrematidae; genus Paragonimus; species Paragonimus heterotremus. Next base: position 25,544 of record LUCH01003635.1, on the reverse strand, counting down.
CGTTTGTTTTGAAATTGTAGTCTATAAAACTGGGGCAAATTAATGTCAACTCCAATATGGAGCCATGAGGTTTGCATAATGTTCAAGTACATCAGTCTTCTTATGCATGCGCTCTTCAGCGACTGCAGCGCCGAAGTGTGATTTTACAAAGATAGCACAGTGTCGATTTATAGAAGTATTGAACGATGCAAACCAGCTTCAGCCGGACCTTTGGTAATAATCTTAAGCACTACATAATTTTATGTGTCGATCAAACCATTTGTACACAAATTCCGTCCACCATGTGTTCTGTGAAGTTAGGCGGAATATTTCAGCGATAACTGCTCCCGGCGCCTTTCCAGCAATTAACGGAAAACGCCCCAACCAGCCGTACATAATAGAGGTCATTATTTCCCAGTGTTCACATATAGGGTAATTGTCTACCATGGCCATCATCTTCTGAAGATGTGAGATAATGTAAATACAGATCAACTGTGTACGAGCCACATGCGCTGAACGTGTATTTACTATCATGAATCCAGTCGAATTACAGCAAAAGTGAGCGTTTGGGACGCCGAATCTATTGCACAAGAGGGGAAAATATCGAAGAGGAAAGGCGGCATTTTTGTTAGTCGGAGTTCGTGACAAATGCGAGGGTCTTCTGTTTAATTGAGTTTGGAGGGTAGGAATTTTTAAGTTGAAAGTCGAACACGCTCGACCTTTCTGCCGCAATGTTCGAAAACAATAGTAATTCCAACTTGGTAGTTTTACATGGTATTAATCACAGGTGGTTTTGAGCTTTGTGGATGTCGGGTTTACGCTGTGCAATTTACCTATGCAAAGGACCGAATGTGTCCCACAATATTAACACAGTGGTTACATAACCGAAGTAGATGAATGAAACTATCGAATGTTCGTATTATTCGATACAAAAATCCGAACGAACGGGTGCAAACAAAGGAACGCGAGTGGCAGTTATGTGTGGTTTAGAGATCCACATGCAATTAGTCTACAGACGTCGTTATTGAAAGTTGGCTGTAGTTAGATGGTAGCTGCATAACTGCTATCGCCGCAACCGTAAGGCTTCTGCAGTTTTTCTCCTGAGATCAAGACCATACTGCGTAATTGAATAGCAATCACTATCTTCGGCGCTAATAGTTGCTATCTGACCAAAGTGTGATGATTGGCGAAGCCGTGCACATTAGAATGAAGAACAAACAAGAACCAACACAATCAGATATTTGAAACATTGCGTTCCCTTAATCCATTTAGTCGAAACAGAGAGAAGACATATCGCGAGATGTTAACATTTCGATTTACTCTCATCAGTCGCCAACGTAAATCTAGCAAATTTTATACAAACTGCGTATAGCAACAACAATTGAACGAACCAACCACACAGTTCTGACCTTTCACACGCTAATGGTCCAATCAATTCCACGGCAAGGAGATTGATTGCGTTAACGCCTTCTGTGCACACAAAACTGGCCGATGTTGTTTGATTAGCATGGCCTCGCTAATCGCCAACAGTTTCGGGTTGCGATTATGTAACAATATCTTGAACGATTTAACCGGGTCAACTAGATGACCGTCTGTTAAGGTGGGCTTGGCGATCGATGAAGCCGGGGTTTTCGAGTTTGTTACAGTCACTAGGTCGTTTTTTGATATTGCCGTTGATAACCACTTAGGAATGTGCTCCGTCATACGTTGATGCAAACGCCGATCTGTCCTGCCTATGTAGACGTCATTGCAACTGCAATTGAACTGGTATATTACGTGAGAGACAGACTGATCGGTTGAGTGTGTATCACCGCTACGGAAAGCCAAGCCCCTAGTGCTTAGCAGGATACGTAGTTGGGCCGCTGGGTAGGTGCGTTGCAACGCCGACATCAATTTGTGACTAATGTTGTTAGTCCAGTGGTCACCTTTGAATTGAATTTGCAGAAATATGTTCTTTTTCTGCGCACTACAGCTGATCACTTTTGGTTCTTTCATCTTACTGTGGATATCCACAAACTTTCCAGGGTAGCCGTTATCCACCAGCGTTTCCCTAATAAACTCTTCTTCTTCCCCCAGTCGATCTGCTGTGCAAATCATTCTGGCTCTGTAGAATAACGTTTTCACTAGCCCTCGTTTATAAGCAATAGGTGCGAAGCTGGAGAACTGCAAATATTGTCCACTCCAAGTTGGCTTTCGATAAACAGATCACTGCAATGTACCATCTTGACGTCTAGTTATAAGAATGTCTAAGAACGGCAAACAATTATCCACTTGTACATCATAAGATACAGAGAGGTTTGGGTGGAGGGAGTTCAAATAGTTATAAAATGAAGTAAAGGTACATTCATCAATAAAAACTAAAATGTCATCTACGTAACGTTTGTAAAGTAGGACCCCGAAAATTCTTTCTCGAAATTGCCTTTCAAGCATTCCCAAAAATACGTCCGCCAATATGGGACCCAGTGGGATACCCATGGCTACACCATCAATCTGGCTATAATTAACACCTTCGAACTCAAACGGAATGTTTTCTGTACAAGCAAAGATGAGATCCTTAAGAAGATCTAATGGAATACCTACATTCACATTTTGACTAAAAATAAAATCACATGGAAATTCAACAGTTTCACGCAGCGGCACGTTAGTTAATAAAGAGTCTACGTCGATGGAGTACATCATCTGTGGACTTACTGAATTGTTCTCCAAAATTTCTGCTAGCTCAAAGGAACTACGAACGCAATTGGGGGATAGCAATTCACGAACGGGTTTAAGGATGTCCACTAACCATCGCGCCAGCTTGTGGTATGCCGAGTTGTTCATGGATAATATCGGTTGTAGTGGAATACCCGTCTTATGGGTTTTCGGTGAACCTCTCATCCTCGGTGTCTGTGTGTTTGTTGGTTTCAGTTTCTTATACTGAACTTCAGAAATATATCCATGCCGCATCAATATTTGTAGTTTCCTGGATATCTGTTTTTCAATCAGGAAATTGTTACTAAGCCTGGCATCCAACTGGAATTTCCGTGCATCAGTTTGTATAGAATTTGCTAGCTTTACGTTGGCGACTGATCAGAGTAAATCGAAATGTTAACATCTCGCGATATGTCTTCTCTCTGTTTTGACAATCAGATATATCAGCAAAATACGCGACAGCTTCGCTGTTGACGATTTTTGTTCACTAGTGTTATTTGAGCCGTTTGGCTGATGGCCTGGTTGTCGCATCTACATGATTCACAACACGATGGCAGGATAATAGGTGACCAGGTTTAGGTTGGACGGGAGGATGTGCGGTGGTTTCAGCAATCAGCCTACGGTTGAACGTGTCAACCGGTTAGTTGCATTTGGGAAGTTGACACAATTGTTTGACTTTGGCCAGGAAATCATCTATTGACGGCATGTGCATAAGAGTGCGTGTTGTTCCGTTACGAAAGACAAACAATGCGATTTTTTCTTTGAGAAGGTAATTAATAGTTCTCTTCAATACTGCAGATCTTTCCCCCTACCTCGAGTGTGGCTGCTAAAATCGACAACATTTAGGGGAGCGATGATCAGACATTTTGTAGAAAAATACATTTGGGCGAGTAAACCAAGCTATTACTGGAAATTATTCGGCAATCGTCATCTACATTCATGATAAGAGTTAAGCAAAGGCGACAGAGAAATTAAACAGCATGAGCAGTTCATTTACCCATTACTTTGCAATCAGATTAATTGTTACATGCGCATCACAAAACATTTACAGACCTAGTTCGAATACTGCACTGTTCTTTTTCATTTGAGTACATCATTACGGCGTGTACGATTATACGCACTGAACTATGGAATTCCGAACATCACGAATTAATACTAATAACGCATTACGTTTCTGCTCAAGTGGACTAACTGTGGGCTATCCGATTGTTAGTATGAAAACCGTTTTTAAGTGTATGTCGAAAATACAATAAGCCTCATAGGAATCATCGTGCTGGACAAAACATGGCACTTAGAAAAACAAGTTACATATATTTATGTTGTCACTAGCATACATTTTCGTCCACTAATCGGCAGTGATTGAATTGTTTAATAATAACCGGCGTCCAAATTACGAATATTCGGAAGTAATTTTGCTGCGAGAAATCGCTTTGCATTCATATATCGAGAATGATGTCGTTCACAGTGATGATTTCAGGTCCGATCGCGAAGACGATTAATTATGTCATCGCAATCGCGGCGGAGTGGTAATTGCGTGCATTCTTCAATTATGGTGTCAACAACGTCTACTACATTTTACTATACTGCAGTCCATATAAGCTGTTCATAGGTTGTATAATTGGAAACTAGATATGTGAGTAGATATAGATAGATATAACCTGTCACTATATAGCGCTTCCCTGGTAGGGAGGTATTTCATAAAAGTTTGTTGTACATCAGGAATTCAGCACCTGGAAACTTCTGTCTACAATTTTGTCGGTAATCCTGGTGGATTAGATGCCAGATACCTTACGAAGCTTGGTCTACGAAGGGTGCTATTCTTCGCTAACAGAATGAAATCCCACCTTGATCTGACGTGAAAATAACAAACAGTTTATTTCTGTTGACAGACGATCGTCTGTGAGTAAAGCGAACAAGCCAATGATGATCTTTCTCCTCGTGTTCACCGAATAATTCGTTACTGGAAGTTAACTGGTTGTTCAAGTTGGAAACGAAAAGCACAACGTGTTGCGTAACAGACGGTGGTATTTGTCTCATCCTGGTCTGTATGTGCCTTGTGACGGAATGGCTATTTGTGCTAACTTTATGTGGGGACTTTTCATCGCTGAAAGTCGGATTTTTGGTGGCTGTTTGATTACCACCAAATTATTCTAAAAAACCCAGTGGAGTGAAGGTAAATTTATGAAAAGCGAATATATGGAGGAATTTCGTAAATCTGTCGATGTGCACACAGAAATTGTTCGACAGCCGAAGCTACCTCAAAATGTAAGAAGTAAAGTGCGTCTTCTGCAACACACAAAAGTATTGTTCTGCCCCATCAAATAGCGGAATCGTAGGTTGGGAACTTCTCCGAACGTCCGGTCATATATTTTGTGATTTGTTCTTTTTTGACTGGCGTTTTCTAACCTATTGCAATCACAGACGCATACTATGAAATTTTGTAACCTGAAGCTGGCAAAGCAGAGAGGTCTGACTTATTGTAGTCAGTTTTGCTCGACGAATGTGCAGAGATGTCGGCCGGGATATTGCGGACGTATCACAAAGTGCATCACATGACAGAAAACTGTTTAACGTTGCGGAACATCTGGCATGAGACTGTTGAAACAGAATGAGTGAACGTTAGCCTAATGACACGAGAAGCCGTGGCAACCTAACGAGTGAACCACAAGTTTACCTCATCAATTGCAACAGCACATCATGAAATCAAGTCAGATTTTCGACTTCGTCAAGCCGTTTCACGCATTATTGCACGAACGGAATTATAAATGGTTTGTGTCTCCGTCGCACTGTAAATCGATACTCCACTCATCTAATTTGTCTGCCCTGGTGCTAATGGTAGTCCTCATCTTGTTTAAATCCAATGGTAGGCCGTTACCACTGTTGCTGTTAACATGTTTGCTGATGGGTTTTATCGACTCAGAATATCCTAACCCTTTTAGACGTGCCTCATTGTTATGTATCGATTGTTATTTAGGTAAACAACTGATTGTGCGCTGGACAGGATGTATTAATCTAGGACGATCAGCAAGAATAATGATTTCCCTGGATAGTTCGAAGCGGTTCATTGGTCAGGCGCCTAAACCCTCCCTACTAAGTGTTATGTTTACTCCATGAAAACCTGAGATGATGCGTTAGCTAATAATTTGTCAGGAAATTGGAACTTACTTTTACCTGCTGCAAAATGTTTGTGAAACCCAGTGCACCCAGCTATGAGGCACCATTGTTGTTGATTACGCCTACGTTCATCTGCATATTCGTTTGTGTCAACACACAGCATATTAGGGACGACGCTTACAGTTCCCATCATGCCCCTGGACGAAGTTAACCCACCAGTCATACGCACCATTGTTGCCTGAGATAATCATGATGGCATGTGGTTACACCGACGCTTATCAACCCGTTATGTTTACTACATTTTCTGGGCTCGAACAATCGATTGTTATATATCTCGAACGCAAACTCATTGTTGCAACGGAATATACTTGGGTAGATTAATGGTAAATTTATTCATAATAATCTGAACTACATCCCGGAAGATGATTTGAACCAAAACGATTTCAATACAGACTTATCTTTACGATACGTGAATGGGTAGCTAATCGTAGATATTAAAATACGGTAAGCTGATGGTGCCACAGGAATGTTGAACAAATTACAAAGCAACATTACTCTAATCAGATACATACATTTATACGTTAGTCACTGAATAATGGGCCGATTAAGCAAGCGGTTAAAGTGGTCGACTCTTAAGAAGTTTGATTTCATGCTTGTGATCTACCTATGCGGTATTCGGAACCTCATCAATGGGTGTAAGTGTGGTCAGTACACACACTGATATGAAAGACAGTATTCATCTAAGACTAGTGTACTTTTGAAACCAACGGTAATATCAGTGAAATGATTGAGTTCAACGGATCTAGAAAGAAGTTGCTCAATTGTCCTATCAATTTCAATGATTATAAAAAAGACCGCACTTCCACCAGGTACAATTCAATGTTGAGGAACTTGTTTTTCTGTGCATTCGAATATGGAATTCCCAATGGGTCCCGTTTCCTACTCGTATTGCCAATGTACAGATCTCTTGAGAATAAATATGTTAATTTTGAGCGTCAAAGTGGAAGGGTTTATGGAAGATTGACTCCATTAGACGCAACCTCAAAATTTGCACCATTCGCATTGAATCATATTTATTTGTTACTGAGGCAATTAAGCTCCGCCAATCTGATAGTCAATTTTCACCGGATAATGGTTACAAAACCACTATACGAAATGTTACCACTGAGCTGTAGAATGCGTCTATAAACCGGCATCTTCCCCTCCAGAAAATTCATGTGGGAGTCGTTTGTTTTTGGAGGTTTCTGTATGGGACAGACGACACAGTCTGCTATTTCAATTTGTTACTGTATTCTAAAGTCATTCTATCTGCGACACAAACTCAGTGACGTTGATATTCTTGGAACGTATAATATGAAACTATGCTGCAAGCTGAAAGAATATCATCTAACCGATCCTACCAATCTGACCTCAAATGCCTAGCTCGTTCGTCTCAATACTAACTACAAGATGCACGTAACATGTTTTCAAGATTAGTTGTCTCGAGTATGATCAGTATGACATGAGTTCCTAGTTTTCTGTTCAATTATTCAACGTAGCGTGCCCGAATAGATTCAACCATGTCTGAGTGGTGGTTATATTCAAAATGAGGCGGATATTTTGGGAACGAACGGAAGATTATGCATATGCAACAATCCCTACTGAGCATTAAGCAAGTCACTCTACAGGGTCGATTACATTTTGTCTCACAGTCCGGATTCCAGGGTGGATTTTCGCCAACAGCACTACCAGCAGTGTATATGTTAACATACACCGTTATCACACTCAAATGGGTATATTGTTCTATAACATGTTTAGACTTACTATAACATGCTGAATTTTGAGAACTTTGAATAAGTTTGTTTATTCATTAGGGATAACGCGTTCTCAGTCGGTTGACAGTTTGGTAGACAACGACTGTTTTGTGTATTAAATCGTTTCGACAGTTTATCTTGGCAATTCATAAATTTCGGTTGTTGCTGAGGCGAACAGTGATGACTTAAGGTGTGGGACATAAACACTCGTATTACCTGTGGTCGTAACTTTCCTAAACTGACACAATTTTCTGACTTGGATGAAAGAGTCTGAGGTTCGGAGAAGAAAACAAATGCGTTCTGCTAAGTCAGAATTTGTAGAACAAAGTGGGTGTATTTTATTAAATGCGTATACTAGGTTTTCGCCGTGACGCTTCCTTTGAGTTCGTAGTTTACTGACACATGGAAGCCCTGAATTATCCCATCTACTGAATGTACGTATGCGTACTGTTGGTCATTCTGCATGCCCATAACCACATCATTGAATGAAGCGTCTAATTGTCAGATCCGAGGTTTGAACTCTAGCCACTGGTCCACGCAAATGTCTACGAACTTACTGGCATGAAACATTTATCAGAGTTTAAATTACGGAAGGTAATTTTAGAGGCATTGCTGATTAGTTCTACAGTAAGTGAGACCCCAGTATAGTGCTTTTGCATGAACAGGGGTTCGCTAGCAATTTGTATTGTGTGTGTGTGAATGCGACCGGTATAAAACAGTAGCCGCTACCAGTATACGTCAACTGCCTAGTAGAAAACGGCCGGTTGTCAATCGCACCCCTTCATATTCGTGACCGGATTTTCGGAGGACCGAGCAAGTGTGTAGATTGAACAAAAATCCCGTTCCAACTTCGGGTATAATCTTATCATTTTTAAAGGTAACTTGAAGTTCCATTTAAAGAAGGTTTTCATTCGAACGACAACTCATAACGTTCTCCTGATTGCTGTTCATGCGAGTTACCTGTCACTTCCTGCGAAACATCGTCATCCAAATATGAACGTGTTGATTTACTATAAGGTTAGTTTCTGTCCTTTTTCAATGCTTACAGTCTTACACCAATTATGTTGCTAGTATTCTCAATCAGTCTGTCTATCTACTCTCTGCACAAATCCTCCACTTCCCCTAGTTTAATTGACCGGCTGGACAATCATGTATGAGTCCCAACAATCAGCTTTTATCTACATCGTGAGATAATTGCTACACACTTGACCAATCCGGAACAGCACGTGGTAAAATGACTTTCAACCACCGCCAAGTCACCGATTCTCCAGGTTATTGGGAGGGTCACTGAAGAACAAAACGAAAGACAACCGTCCCATTGGTGATCACTGATACACTCAAGTAACCACCACGTCCTCCTCAGAAATCTACGCATCTACTTGAACGTGAAGTTCACTATGTCAATGGCTATACAAAAATTTAAAGAATGAACCATTATCCTCTGGTTGGTAACCAATCTTCCCACATTCTCTCTGAGAAATCAAATTCGGCAAACTAGACACAAATCCATATCAGTTCACAGTGAGATATTTTTGTGCTGTTTTTGATGCGTGTCAGCATAATTAATGTTGGTCAGCAGTTTTCTATTTTATGTTGCATTCAAATTGGGGGACTGCTAGTCATTTTAAAGTACTCTAAAGTCGTACACTTCTTTGGTTTACCAAGTTTATATTACACAATTCAGTAGTTTCCGTAATTTTGAATAGAAATATATAGGTGAATAAAACACTTTATCTCCCCACTCGGTAGGGGATCGACGTTCCTTATATGAAATCGGTATATTGATGAAAAATCAAGATAACCTCATCATCACAACTCCAGCGCATTCGTATGTACACGTCCGTGAACTATCTTGTTTAATCGGTCAGGTATGTAATCAGATTAATTACATCTGAAGCACGTCGTATTCAATACGTGACATGTCCCGACATTGCCATTCGTGTGACCTACACTTCAAGGGTTAATGTAAATTAGAAAATCTAGTGCGTTTCTTTAATCATCATTGGGCACAACGTCTGACAGAGACTACCCGATACAGCGTCCGATGAGGACCAACCAAGAGTGAACGTTTCACATGGATAACAGTTCCAACTCTGCTAGCAACGTCAGTATCGATGCCAACCACCAAATTACCTAATATTTCATTGTTTGGCATGGCTGATGGCCCCAAACACTGCATTGAAGATAATTCAGGTTTTGTCACACTTTCGCGTGGTGTATCGAGATGAATGACCATTCACTGTTACACAACTAGCTAAACAACACAATCTGCTTGATTCCGTCACGCAGTCTAAGCGGTGCATGGTCGTACTGAGAGAATTGTGTCTCCTGGACGTCAGTCCCCAAATTAATTACAACACATGGATTGCTCTCACATCAGCTCATCCGTCCGTCATATTAAGCGAACCTGCACGGGTTTCGTTGGTTATCAACAACTGGAAAAGCTCATTTCTGCTGTACCATTAGCCTTTTTTTTATGTCCCAACATTCTGGTATCGAGTTCGTTATTCGCCTACATTTAGGACACTACTATTTACGTGTTATATATATACATATACTTGTATTGACCTTCTAATCATATGTAACGTTTGCGTCAAAATGCGTCTGTAGTGATTAAACTTAGTATTATCTCCAATAGTCACATTCATTTGTACAGTTGTGATGATTTTGTTGTTTTACTTACCTTCGATTGAGTCAAGCCATCTATCTATCTATCCGTCCCAGGGCTAAACTATTAATCCGTGCCTCGCTAGTTTCAAATGCTTTCCTTGTATACTTGATACAATACACGAGTGTCAGCGTGCATGGCCTCGATTTATCATTGTCGATCTGTTTTCTTTCATGCTAACTGAGTGATCAAAATTCTGTTGGATCGGCTGTGATAATCGATAAGTTTCGAACTTTCGTTTACAGTCGTCGCTCGCGTCTCAGTGAGGTTGTTCCGTTGCATATTTGAATGTTTATCATTCTTCTTGACGCTTGTGTGCTCATTTGTTTTCCTCTGTTCGTGTACAAGTTCAGGATATTTGTAGCTTTTCCACATCCGGTTTATTTACTAGTTTCAGTGACCCATTATCGTGTGACCACTGCCCAACGTCTGAAGTGTTATCCGAGCAATTTAACAATTCCTCAATCGGTACCAATATTCTGGTGGTCCTGCTGATTTGGAAGCAGATATTCTTCTTCAGTCTATCTACTTGAAAGCAGTAATTCCTGCAACGAAATCTTGCCTGATTAAACATGACTGTTAGTTGTTAGCCAGGCGTCCGAGTAGAGTCGCCTTCCAGCTTTGAGATGTTTCAATTAACCAACCGGTAGAGCATAAATAAGAAACCCTAAGAGTAGTCGATGATACCTTTGGAAAGTCTCGACTCCAATATGATGTAGTGGCCTAAAACTAGGCGACGAACGTACCATATCCCTTCTAGCTGAACTACAAAACCCACTGCCAACTCGCACCTTGACGAATTCCCCAGTCGAGCGAACCTTGCTTAAGAGAATGCTAGAGGTAGCGCAAAAAGTAATCTTCGTCAGTCATTAACAAATGTTTGTCCAGACATCGGAGATCTCTGATCAACTAGTGCAGTACTTTAAACTGCTACTTGGTTGATTAAGTGTACCACATCCTAGTCTACTTCCCAAAATAGGCACGCACCAGTCCGGCAATTTGTTCACCCGAAACTGTAGTTATTACCACTTTCGACATTTTCGAATTTCTCCGAATGCCATTTGGTTTGAGCAACACAGCTCAAACTCTACAACGCTATATTCATGGAGTGACGTACAGTTTGTAATTTGTCTGCGGCCAACTGGATGATATTGTGGTTGATAGTTCTTCAAGAGAAAAAACATTCTCTGTAGCTGTACACTCTACTGGAGAGCTTGTCTCAAAGTTTCGCCAAAAGTAACTCCACCGAATGCGAGCTAGGTGAGACCACACGAGTTTGGAAGATGTAATCTCCTGATTACAAACTCACACAACAAAATTCAACATTTTCGGGTAAGTACGAACAATCACTGGTCAGTCATTATTCACTAACTATGATCTATAATTTAGTTTGCTCACCAGAAAGCGCTTACCTTAACGTATAACGTTTTCAGTTCGCGTCAAAATCTGGTGGATGATGAAACTATGGTGAAAACAATGGGTAAGTATAATCATAAGGCATTTCATGTAGAATCAAACGACGTGGCAAATATCATAATTTGAATGTCAGTGTTTCCACGTCGTCTGGCGAAAAATGATTCTAAGCATGTCATATCATTCTTTATATCCAGCAAAAATAAACCACCGATAAAATTTCAATGCATGTTGTTTTGTTGATGATTTATGAAGCGTTGATTATCATTGTCTGTGCCGATACGTGAATTTATCGTGAACCATCTTCTACACAATTCCAATTCTGACTTGCACCGCTATGTCAGCCAGAGAGAGAGAGAGAGTAGAGTAATTTTCAACATCAACATCGCATTATGAGAAATTTAAACATGACCACTACTCTGCGATGTATGTTCGCACCATTTTGGATTCAGTTTCCACATGAAGACATAAGTAATAAGTACAAGCAACGTTTGACAAGTTTTAAATCAACCTTCGATAAATGAGTAAATCCAAACCAACGACACGATTTAGCTTATTACGGATCAATTACCGTGTTACTCGTATTGTTTCTGTAAGTTATTTTTCTTCTACATACACAGATTCGTTCGGATTAAAACGTTTGAACTATGCGTAAACGCAGCACAGTGTCATTCCAGAATTAGTGGAAATGTGTATAATTTTGACGTATATCCATAGGACCTCCGTGAGGAGGTGAAAGGGACCATGAGCTTTCTTAGGTACATTACTGATGAAATATAACTATGGCCTGGTGGTCGTGTATTAATAAGCAGATTGATATGGAAACCAACTGGGGCGACGCGCGTTTATGACATTCTCATAATTACTGTGTCGTGTGGAAAGTACTTGCCGTATGCTTATTTATTCCAAATTGTTAATTTGTATCGGTCAGGAAACCTAACTTCACAAATTGTACGGTTTGATGTATGGGATAACGTGAAGCTTTCAATAGGATGTTCGCATTCGTGGAATTTTTCACTCACTCTAGATACGTAGACATTCCGAAGCTTGAATTGACACCGTGACGTTAGTTTTTCTGGTCCTCTTTCTTGAAATAGAAATCTCCCTGCCTCATGCAGACGCCGTTTATAGGCAACAGTAGGAAGAATGGTGAATTTTTCTGCCGACATTTTGAGCCCTGATGATCTGTTGACCATACGAACAGTTGGGCTTAAACTAGTGAAAGTCGAAGTGTGCGGAAATCATACATGACGGAGCCTTTGAGGCACTCACACACAAACCGCCTAACAAGACGAATGTCCATGGTAGATGCTGTCGATCTTGATCATTCCAGTAAGCGATGAAATGGTTCTATTTCGTTTCAGTTGATAACGACTGGACAATTGTTACCTCGAAGAACATCTCTGAAGACTACTCATGCATGACATATAATAACCGGTAGAGTGGATTGGTGCGTAATCTACTGCAACATTTTCAAATTTGATGGTTTGTATTAAATTTTCATTGGTGAAGTAACATAAACTGGTAAGGTCAAACTGCTCAGGCAACTATCATGTGACAAGGGAATTAGAACTGTGGGAAAATCGATATTAAGTTCCCTTGAAGTAGCGATATTCAAAATATGCAGCAGTGACGTGGTTAGCATTTCGTACGTCTAGCATGTAACAAAATGACCCAACTGTGAGCAATCCGTGCAATCATATACTATATTGAGAATGGCAAAATATCAGTGATGGGTAGGAATCATGCTTGGAAATATATTTTAAACTATACGTCTCCCAATTTTACCCATCGGATAGGAATACGTGATGCACCAAGAAGAAGTCTGTCGAAAAAGGGCGTTGTAACAGGTCGCCATATTTTAAGTGGACAGTGCAAATCTTTTTGAGAAATAATGTTGGTATACATAGTTGTTCTATTGCTTTCACTTATAATCGATTCATAATTACTCGGTTGAATGATGCACAATCATTCCACTAACCGATGTCCAAAAATGCCGTCTGAGACAAAATGTCTAAATGACTGGAATAACTCGCATGCAAAGTAGTCAGCCGTCTTGTGTTTCGTCGTAAAATTCTCAACTGCTGATAAGACCCTGGTGTAAAAATCATTAACGCACTGGATGGTATGCAGCAGATTGCAACTGACTCCCGTTTCTCATTTGAGACTTATTATTTTATTGGAGATCAGCACTGGCCAGACTGATTTATGTTTCATGAACATACGACTTCTTCACAGATGCGCTCGTGATTTTACATGCCGTTCCGTGTACTTCAATCTAAAAGGTGGAGAATGTGTTTGAATGTCATACACAGAATCGCTTCTCGCTGACAGTCCAACAGGTGGCAAAACAGGATGGATGCGCTTTGCGAAAACCTGTACTCACGTGTCTGCTTCAAACGTGCGACATTTTGTTGACCCTTCAATGTTTGTCCGTTCACTGTATTTCGCTACTTTCTAGCGCATGTGTTTTGATGCATTGTAGTGAATGAAATGTAGTCATTGTATATCGGGATTCAGTTGTGTAGCCTTATAATCGAGTGAATTACCACTGGTTTGTTCTGAACAATCAACTTAGTCGAAACGAAAGACGATATCGGTTGTTCGTTGAGGTTGACCATCCATGAAGCGCTGCGGTTGTCTTGTTTGGAAAGGCGCATGCGTAACACACTCTTACGATAATTACATTATAATTCAGAGTTCTAGGTTCAACAGACCCTCTATTGATACCCCATATAATGACGCAGTTTTGTTAGTTTACTTTAGGAAACTAGCTCATCTGTACAAGAGGTCGGCTCTCACATACCCAACTGCACCAATTTCCCATCAGGAGCGTGATGTTGAAACCCTGGTATCGATCTGTGTTACCAACCAGCGGTGAGATATTTCACAGCTTGTATCATCTGCAGTCGGGTACGCGGATAACTTCAAAGAGTAAGGGAAGAATAGCCTACTGTAACTTATTACGATTATTTGTTAAGTTCATAACTCTTTGTGTACTCAAGGCGAAAACACGTTCACTGACCGTTTGTAATGTACAACTTCTGTGCATGCAGATGCCTAATTTCCAACAACGCACACACATATTATTGCTGATAGTAAAACCAAAGTGATTTTGCTCACATCACACTAAGTATAATGAAGCCAATTTGATTTAACTTCCTCAAGGTTGACAATGTCAGTTTACTTCATTATTAACAGAGCTGTACAAATTGCAAGATTCTGAAGCTCTTGTTTACTTTGTTGTTGTTTCCAAACGGACACAATTGGGATTTGAGAACGTTCACTTTCATGGATATATTGTTGTTTGTGTGTTGACGAGATTATTTGTCTCTAACCGTTCTACTTCGACGATCCAGTCGATAACTGTGTGCATTCCCGTGTGCCACACAGTTGAGAAACACGAAGGGATCACTGATGTCATCGCAATAGTTTTGGTTAGTGATTGTGATATGGTTGATTACGAAAACGGCTTGGTGGGCCCGGTTCGAGTATCGTGCTGGAATGTGAAAATATAAGCAGACGGTTCAGCTGCAGTTAACCAACTGACGAATTCGTCGTTTGCTAATCAACCTACGGTGAGTGTAAATTGCACTTCGGGTGAGCGGTTGCTGAAGGCTGAACAGAAGTAATCGAAGGAGTCGTAAACTATTCCACATGTCCCCTAGAGTCTTCCTTCGGTGTGTGTACATCGCAAGGTGAAGCGGGATAATTTTCGATTTTTTTCGGTTTGGTAGGAAATGAACCAACAGTTATTTTACAATCGCAAGTACTATTTTACTACATATATTTTACAATGTAGTTTGGATGGTGTATAGTTCAGTAACAGGAGGAGAAACCAATTTGGAATATAGGAAGCATCACGTGTAATTTTCCGGATTTGATTTTGTATATCAGATAAATCTATCACATAAAATGACCCCACTAATTACATCACTAATATTTCGCACCTGTGAAGATTCACTTTCGCGTTAGTGCTAAGTAAATGAAGTTGCAAAACGCAGTGCGTACATGATGTTAGTTTTGGAAAAGTTCTTTTTGTCACAAATAGGTTTCCTTTGAATAGATTGATTTCGGCTAATTAGGTTTTTGAGGATATCGTCATTTCATTTAACAACTCTGAAAAAGCTCGTCAATCCAATATTTGCTTTACATATGAATTGCAAGTCACTCCTCTAATCTTTAGAACGCGGACACCCGTCACAATTAACAAGATGAGCGACGATCGGTGAACAACATCTTCAGGATTAAACAGGCTTTACAATACCTGTTACAATATTGTTCATTGATCTTAAATGTGAGCTGTAGATGCTTTTTTAAAATATTCTGAATGTAACCACGGATAATCGTTCGGTGTGTGCATATCGCAAGGTCGAACGGACTAACTTCCATATGGCCAGTTTTGTGGAAACGAAATCTCTAACATGGCGTAGATTAGATTGTTCAATAATATTCTAGTAGCACACTATCATCAAAAACTTGAGAGTATCTCTGATGGCGAATACATGTGCCTAAGAAGTGCACGTTATCACGTTATACACAAGACAAAACCATATGAAAACACATGTATCTGCTAGTGAAATATGTTGAACGATTAGCTCGGATTAGCTGAAGTAATAAACCCCACCGCCCAGTGACTGTATCACATTGCAGAAAATAAGCTGTTCGAACTCATCAACTAAGTGAGAATCAATATTCCTGCTGGCAAACCAGTTGAGAACATACATCAAATGTTTTCCACAAAACATTGAATGGATGACGCCAGTGTGTTCAAAAACCCGACCGTTACAATTGATGTTTGTTTCAAAGATTATTTCATAAGCAATATCTCTGACATTCTTACTCCCTTACTAATTGGCAAAATCCCCTCAACTGGATTCGTCAGTGATGCATACTGTAGGTTGTGAACTTGTCTCCTGGTACTCCTTTTACACGGATGTGCCCTCACTGGTTTATAAATTGGAGGGACTTCGTAGCATTCGCTCTGGACAAAACCCATCATAGTATGCACAACGGAGATCTGGTTTATCGAGGTGTGGGATAACGAGTTACTTATCATCGGCATGGCAATGATTTGCAGTAGTAGGGATATCCGTAGAGGAGTCGGTACAGCTTTGTAAATGGGGTGGCGTCGGAAGACCCCAAGTAAATGTAAAAGATTAATTGAAAATCTTCGAAGAAATCATGTAAAACCATTTTGGTTTCATTTAACATAACTGGTTTCAATCAATTCTAATCTTAGGATGGTAAGATTATACATCAAATAAAGAAACAGTGAAGGAACTTATTGATCGAATACAGTACAAGTGTAAAGCGATTGAGTAAAACACAAACACGACTTTGTTGGGATTATGATCACAAATGCTGTAGATTTCAGGCAGTCAGTGTTAATTGTGGTGAACTGGGAGACGGCATCAAACTGTCGCGTTGGTTGACTGCCAGTGTCTGGCCAACGTAATCCCACAGTTTGAACGAACTGCTTTTGAACATGCCAATCCGGGTGACGCAATCGGATTGCGACCGCTTCGACTATATACGGAATGCGCCACTTGACCTTTCGTGATGCGGCGATGGGGGAACAGTAGACGATGCTAAACACCTTGAACGTGCCCGTGTGTGGGCCACAGTCGATCAGGTCGGCCAGAATGGATGAGTTAATGTTATGTAATGATGAGTAGTATGAGATTTGGATTTCTATATCGATTAAAAATCACCCGCAATTGATCGCAGCTGTCACATTCCCATAGACTTTCCAGTCGGCCCATATCAAAACGAAGCACTAGACTCGAGTTTCGCTCTGATTAGAGCTCGTCAGTAGTGCATATCATCGCCATTGCCGCTGGGACTTGAACCACAGACACCCTGTTCTGGAGCAGGCAACCGTGTTTACTACTGCGCCATTGACCTCGCGTTAGGCACGACCGAATTATCATATGTGAACACTCAACCACTTTCGCTTGTGAATAATGATCAAGTTGCCCGATCGCCTCGAAATGGAGACACAGTTACTGTCTGTTAACTCCAATCGATGACCAGTCGACTAACACTTCTCTCCAAATTGAAACCACGGAAATCGTTGACTTGTTCAGCGGTATTCAATTAATGATGAGTGGAAAGGAGTTGAATAATTCGGTCGTGCCTAAGGTGAGGTCAATGGCGCAGTAGTAAACACGGTTGCCTCTTGAACAGCGTGTCCGTGGTTCAAGTCCCGGCGGCAATGGCGATGATATGCACTACTGACGAGCTCTAATCAGAACGAAACTGGAGTCTAGTGCTTCGTTTTGATATGGGCCGACTGGAAAGTCCATGGGATTTCGACAGCTGCGATCAGTTGTGAATGTTCTTCGTTGAGCGAAGCCACGCCGGGCAATGTTTACGGATTCTTCCTGATAAACCACTAGCAGTGCGACCAATACATGCTGAACCGCAGGAACATGTAACTAAGTAGATCAGAAATGAGGCAACATTTCTAAGCATATTGTCTTTCAGAGTTAGTAGCACCATCCGTTTTGCGTGGAACGTTACAACATGAATTCCAGCAAAATAAGTACCACCGATCACGTCAGTTAGTTGGCGCGTTATCAGTTCGGTTGCCGTATCCCCTTCAAACGGCAAGTTTGCATAGACTCTTTTCTCATCAAGTGTGTATACTAAGGTTTGCATAGGTCTTTCTTGCATGTTTCTGGTGATACATTTCCCAGGATTGGCATTATCAGAAAGGATATCTTGTAGCATGCTTAGCTTCAATTCTCCCTTATCTTCCATACTAATTATTTATGCTCTAGTTGACAAGCAGTGTGAAAGACCCCGTTTCAGACCAATCGGCACGTAGCTGTGAATGTATAGATATTGCTTACTCCAGGTTTCTTTTCTATATACACTTCGCTATAACGATCTATCTGATCTGCGTGTTTGTGCTATGTCTAAAAATGGTATGCTCTCATAAAGTTCTTCTTCCAGCGTGAACCTGATGTTGTAATACACCTTGTGGAAAACGATCAACAACTTCCTTAAGTCTTCCGTCATGTCCACTACGCAAAATACATCTTCTACATACCGTCGATAGTAACGAGTTATTCTAATCAGTTCGTCCATCCCGTCAATCTCGAGCACGATCATGAAAATATCTGCCAGTACCGAGCCTCAAACAAAATCAAACAAAATACTCACCCTTCTAGAAAGCTAATGACCTCTATTCATCAGAACAGTTCCGGGCTCCCTATCTATGCTTGATATCAGAATCGACTGATTGTTTTTCAACGAAGCATGTTTTTCCAAATAGGACTTTGTCAGCAAATCCATATACTGGGTATCTACGACCCAAGTATTCGTAGCAGACTTTAACCAGAATGGATTTGAAACGTTCAGAATTCGATTCGGAAGACGGACATAACTCCGGTCATTGATTGTTGACGTTTTCCAGTTGGAATTCACGTCTGATTTGCTTACAGTTACTACCAGGATAATGTCACTTTGAACCAAATGACCAGATTTCGGTCGGCGTTCTGCTCAACGTCAGATAGCGGAATTCAGGAATTATGCCTTTTGTAATATATTTTACATATCTTCCTTCTCACCTCAAATTTTGTCATTACTGTCACACTTTCTGTTCAATTTTCGAAGGACAAGAGCTTCTCACTCATGTTACCCAATTATTCGGTCAACCAACATTAACCGAATAAACGCAGTAGCCTCACTCACAAAACTATTGGTCGTATTCCTTTGGGTTTACACCAGATACGCAGTGTGTGAGTAGAGCCGCGAATGGTGGAGTGCAAGCCATTTTTCGGTGGCCTGGAGGGCCGATGTCCTTTTGCTTTGGCTGCTGTGACAGACTATTCCATTCCGAATGCCGCCAACCGTGATCATATTCTCTCAGGCAAACAATCATCACCAACATCTGGATTATGAAGAATACACAACAGTTTCGCATGTAATACACAGGAGAGCTGGTGATCAAGGTGACCACCTCGTCAAAATTCACCAACTATCATACTTTTCTTTCCAAACGGTATGGCAGCACAATTTTGTGAATATTTTCTCCAGTATTCTGACTGCTATGAGTGGCTAATTAGTGGCGCTTTAATATGACTGAACATTCAACTGATGTAACTGATGTAGTTTATTCCATTTCGTTTTGGGGAAACACAAACGTAACCAAAGTGAGGTCTGGTAGTGTTGCGAGACTGTTTGGGGTGACTGGCAATGCATTTTGATAGCTGAAATTCAACCTCAGATAAGGCACACTGCAAACTGTGACTGCAAGTCATCACCAGCATGTTTGTAATCCCTTTGTGTGCACAATATACACACCTACATTAGTTGGTCGTGTGTTTATACCGCCGCTTATAGTTAGACGTGGACTACGATCTGCCCTGCCTTGTAGAAGCGGTACAGCGCAGTGCGGAACTATATATACATTACCAAACAAATCCGTGAAATGCCCAATACATGAGCATGGATTCTTATTTAAAACGTCGTACTGACAGGAGAAGATTTCAGACCATATGTTTATTGAAACCTCATCTTCTCAACATTCTTGCCGTTCCTGTTCGTTTGTGTTATCGTCCATGTATAATCGACGTCTGTTCACTGAGAAAAGATAGCTCGATTCCCTAGTTTATGTTACATCATGCATTCCTGGAGGATTTTCTATGTTTTGACTCCGCCTATCCTCTGACGTTATTGTTTCGTTATTTTCAGTACCTATTAAAATGTACCACATCCATTTCTTTGAACATAAGTTAGGTGAAATCCACTGAAGAAACCTATTGATAAATATGTAGGATCACTCCGAAAACTGATCTGTATTCAGCTCCAGATCACACAGCTGTCGTCGAAACTGCCATGGAAGTGTGGTTTGGTGGATTGAACAAAACTCGTGTTTGTCCGGCACATATTCGTCCTCTGCTTTACAATATAAACAGCATGCATTCCTAATGCAAAATGTGTAACGGGCAAACATTTCCACCAGCTCGTTTGATATAAATGACAGTTCTGCAATAATTGTTTCAACGTCCTCGAAACTGTCACATGTTGGCTAGATGAACGAAGCACAACGCCAAGTTGCACCAATGGAAGCCGCTGATGGGCATACGGTTGAAGACTTTTCCCTACTGCTTTCATTGGATTGTCCAGAATTGACTGACTGCACACAACAATGTAAATGTTCTGGTAGAGTCAATCGAGATGGGTGTGGAACTGCTCAGAATGAAGAACTACACATTACTTTCGTGTTGGTAAATAGGATCAACTGAACTGCATCATGCGTATACCTATTTTACAATAACATGTGCATAACTGAGAAGACTGACGCCAGCCGTCGTCTGGGAATATGTCCGCCTATCGGTACAGGTAACTGATTAACTGGAAATAGAGAGAAACTTCCTTACAGGTACCGGAAAATTTGCTCAATTTTGCGGAGCAAGGAAATTGGGTGTTTTCCTGTTGGCTGGACTAATATAGCGGACTATTTAGCTGATAGCGTGTTTATTGTGGAAAGTGCAAGTCCTATTCCGGTGACACATTCACAATACATGGTAAATCGTTTTCGACTAATTTTGCTATAACCGACAGTGATGTTGTTCTGTAGGAAATGGTTTTCTGAAATTGTTGGAGAATTATACTGACCGGTTTGGCAAATCGGATTCAGTGGCAACTTTTCTGAACAGCTTCGTGTCGGAATTGAACTGTGTCCCAAAGGGAGACTATTTTCAATGTAGTACAAACACTTCGAGATAGACCGAATTCCCAAAAACAATGTGCTTTACATTCTGATCCAAAGGCTGGTCAATCTCCTAACACTAACTAACGAAAGACAGTCGACGGGTCAAATGGTAAAATTGGGTCATTGGATCATTAGGCCATTTTTGAAAGAAAACTGGTTCACGGTGAGGGTTTGTTTTATTGTAACGCAATTACCAACACTATGGTCACGGTTGAGTCGTGGGAGAACTTTCAGGTACTAATTGAGCGGCCCAGAGTCAGAAACACACAAGTGCGGATTTTTCGCCATCCTCTAACCGCATGTGAAGTTGTGAACCACCATCTAAGGCTGACGACCAAAGTGAACAGTGAAATAAGCACCCAGTATAATGATGCTTCCGTGGTTTTTGCGATTTAGAACGTCGGTAAGATCTTCATCAAACGCAATGTTGACTGTGTTTACAATGATTTGTGTGCGATTCACTCGGTCTGCTGAGTAGGACACTGTAGTTTGTTTCGGGAACCAATCGTGCAAACACTGAATTGCTTTGGAATTTAGTGGAATTCCTACGCCAACTTGATAGCTGGATACCGTCCCTTCGTCGCATAAAAACCAGAGAGTGTAATTCTTGAAGCAGCTATCGTACGCGAGTTTACTTATTCAAATAATGGTATTAACATCCTGGATTTGTTTATCTGGCCTAAGGGATACTTCGAATCCTAGACCTCAAGGCGCACTTTCCATTACACTTCGCTAACCAATTGGCCGAATGACGCGGACATTGGGAAGACTGATATTCGCCAGTTGTCTCAGCATGGGTAAACATTTATCACTAAAAGACATAGACGTGCCCTAATTACGGATAAGCAAAATTGAGTGAGAAAATACTAGTGGAGGTGTAAGGGCGAGTTCTGATACTTACCGACCATTCCCATTGCGGAGGAAGCCTTATTTTTGGAGCTCGTCCGAGGTCTCTGATGATCGAACACAGAAACCAAGTAATGTTCACCACTCGGTCACTGACAAGATCGATAGTGCCATTCTACGGTGTGAGACACGGAACATCACACAACATCTTATCATATGATAAACAGATTGTAACAAAAGCCAGCCTTTTGAAAAACACACCGACCGGACATAAAGCCGAATTAGTAATGTTGAAAAAATGCATTCTGGATTTATCGGAATTGGTGACAACTGCGTAAAGCTTTTGAGTATTTGAGTTTGAAGCAGTATTTTGTCTTATTTGGTACATTGTCTTGATGAATAGAAATGGTGACTCAACACTGTTACATGCTAAGTAGGAAAGGCTGCCATCAAGCTTCGTAACCACTTCAGACAAACGGCCCGTTCCAACCTTACCGCAGTGCATGGGGTTGCAGAAAAGTTTACATATATATATATATATATATGCAGTCCATCTAACATGATCTGGCTCTGAACCCGACATATAATTAACTCAGTTATGGAGAATGCTAGATTGGTTTCGGACGATTTACTTGTCAATACGACTGAGTGTATCGAACAATATAAACAAAGTAGTCATATCACTGAAAAGAAATGGAACAAAGAATCATGAGTTCGAAATATTTCGGGCAGAATTCGAAACAGACAGTTGCAATCAAAGGGTTGGAGTTGATGGTTTTGAGTGGTTTAGAGGTTCACACAAGTTAGCATACGGAGTTCGAGGTCGAATGTTGGTTGTAATTAGATGCTAGCTAACCTAACATTCTTTATGCAAACTTCTTTTGAGTAAGAAGCCGGATTACGCATCCGAATGCTACTTAATTCCTGTGTCTAGCATATGTTGTCATAACATTTTGTGGTGGTTGGCGAAAGCTTGCACACTAGAAAGAAGAACAACTTTAGACTAACGGGAGTAAGTATGTCGGAGGAATACCCAGCTGTTTCGCTTTCGGCAGATTCCGTTCAGCTCAATCTGAGCCAGACAAGATGACGTTATTTGATATGTTTGGCTGAATACCTGGTTACCCAATCCACATATTCCGCAACACAATGGCAGGACGACGGGTTCACAGGCCTACATTTGAGGGAAAGAGACACGGTACCCTTCAGCAATCAACCTACGGTTGAAAGTCATCATCACGATGCTGCATTTGAGATTCTGATACAGTTTAGGAAAGAGATTGTATCCACGATATAACTCCTGGACAGCACATGCATATATATGCTTTGTGTTCCGCTGCGACAAACGGAATTGTGGCAACCATGTTTCGGGTTAAAAGACGGTTAGAATAGTCGTGCTTTCCTATCACACTATCGATCGGTTTAAGTAATTGCTCCAATAGTTCTGTATTACTGATTTTTCTTGTTATGAAAGTGAGATATTGAGGAATTTTCCGGTTTCTTTCAAACAGCACAGGACTCAGTATACACCATCCAGTTCACGTTGTTTTGTGAAGCAAATGTAATGGTAAAGATGATTGATATAATGGCTGTAACAAGTCAGTTAGATCCTCATGTCGAGTTCAAAAGTGCAAACACGTTATCTAAGCATCGCTGCTCGGAACATGTTTTCAGTAGTACAGTTAATCTCATGACCATTTACAGCTTACCAGAACACAAAAGGATAACTAGATCAATCGATTAAGAGATCGCCTTCAGGGGATATCTGTCAGCGTACATTCACTGGGAAATCGCTTATCCTGGTCAGCAGATTCTGGGTAAAAGTTTACGACATCCTGCATGCTAAACAGACAGTACTCAATCATATTCGGAATGATCAGTTGTTTCAACAGATCTTACTTCAGTTCATTTAAAATCCCAGCTTTGTTTACCGACAGGTACACAGTAATTTAAAGCATAATATTGATTATACAACTACAATCAAACTGGAGTTTCATCACAGCTTAGTTGTGAACGGACATGTCACATTTCAGATAGTCATCAAAGAACCGGTGAACAACAGTTGATCTGGCCATATCGGCGGATTCAGTGATGGAAGTGGCGACAGAAATTACTCTTCTATTGGTTATTGTTCTTCTTTCTGGAATCACATGAGGGCGAACTGTTTTTTGAATACCAGTATAAGTGAGCAAATGCAATGTTGTTATGATCACACAGTCAAATGTGGTTTCCCTCCCCTGTGAATTGACTAGTAATACTTTTTGTTGATACTAATAAGTTAACATAATTTTTACAGGATATTCGATAGCGGAATCCCCCACAGTTAAAACCAAGAGACCTTTGCTGAGACGGGTCGTCGAATAAGTGGCTCAAAGCATATATCATCCAAAAACGGGTCAAGGAAGTTTTTGTTGAAGTTGTTTGCATTCAACGCACGATCTGGGTCAAATGTATGATAAGTGGATGGTTGGAAGCATGTCATGGTTATAAATCGGGTTTTGCTTTAAATATTCGGTGAGTCCACTATCTGACCTACCAACGTAATCAAATTTAAAATTCCAAGGAAAACATGCACTGCCACGTTCACGTAATTCACAAAGACGCGTCAGATACCTGGATGTTCTTAAAATGTGCTCCTTTTACACAAGTCTTTCCTCTGCAAACGCAGTTCTTTGTTGGATTCGTTATTTTGATATGTCAGTTGCAGTGATCTCACTTTTGTCTTTGTTAGAATACCAAATCTTTATTACTGACCGCATTACTTCATATCAGTTAACAAGTGAGATGCAGATTAGACTGTTGTGTCAATCGAATCGCGCGGATATGTTTGCCTGCGAATATTACATGGCTAGTTCATTACGATGTGTGTGTACTAAACGATGCAACTTGTGAGGAACTGTAACTAAGGATCCACACCATACCGGTCATACCTGTTTATTGTGTAATAGCATATGACCAAATCTCAAACATTCTTCGTTCAAGTTACCTAGCGAGACATTCAAAAGAACCGCTGTCAAATGGGTAAGCTAAATAAAATGAAATCAAGTGTCGCACGTGCATGAAAGAAGCAACATTACTTGCTTGTGTATACTGCTGTTCCAATATTTGTTGCAGCGTGTGTCAGTGATAAATCTCTGATAGGAAGCAATTTGCTTTGTCCTAGTGCTAATTAATCAAAATTCAGTTCTACTTAAGTAGAGTCCGCAGTTCATATGATCTCTAACCACAAATGGCTGTTATGTCTGTTATGTTTATTGTGCGTGCAGATCATCTGTTAATTACAAAATTGAACACCACCCACACTCGATCGCAG
>LUCH01003634.1:40588-61319 GCA_013368495.1 Paragonimus heterotremus | reverse complement strand
ATCCGTGTAGTATCGTCAAACGACTGCACAACGAAGAGAAGAGCAGACCGACGTGCACAAAATTTGTATTGTATTGCAAGGTCACTTGTATCAATTTGAACATCATGTATAGATGATACAAAGGTTATTGTACAGGAATGAAACATCGTTTGTAGACAAAAATAAGCAAATCTCTACAAATCTATGTTTATCATCTATTATTATTACTCATTTACCATATTACTAACACTTCAGGTCACCTGTAGTTCATTGGAATTTCTGAATAATTGCTGTACGAATGAAAATTCACTCCCCAGTCTTTGCGAAAAAGGCTCGCGGTCACTACCAAGAAAGTTTAGAAAATATGGAAAACAACACCGAGAGGAGAAGCAACAGAAGACAAGGAGCGCGGTCGCCGAATTTTCAGTAGACATAAAACAGTTGTCAAGCATGCAGCGCAGGCAGCTACTTCAACGCTACTAGAGCGTGTTGGAGTAACCTCGTCTCCGACCTGGTCATCCATCACTTTCGCCCCATCTTCAGGGAAATTTAGCCCAGTGTGTCATAGTGTTGGGTGTATATCATCAATATATCACCATCGAACACCCTGGTTGATCTGGAAGCTCGTATATCTGCGTTCGTAATACCAAGCTGTCCGTTCCGTCGCCTTCGAAACCTGCCTGTGAAGGGACCGGATGATTACAGTCGATAATATTCTTGTGCTTTTGAGTCGTCACCGAGCTTGAACTGTCACCATTTGTGTGACGTTCCTTATGTTATATCTTTGGTTATTTCGACGCTATGTTGTTGCTGTTCGTTCAGGTACAGAGTACTTCGAGTGTTGTCGTTCTTGCGCTAAGTATAGTCCTTCTCAGTCTGAGTCTCACAAAGATCCAACGGAATCCTGAACCCCTTCTCGTACGTAAGTGCAAACGGTGGGCTGTGAGTTGTTTCATCCATCAATATTAGATAACCAAATAATACGCCTCTCCTCAGTTATCGCTCCTACATTTTAGCCAATCCTCCATTGTACAAGTCGTTCGCGGATGACGCGGCGATGTTCTCAGACGCTGAAACTCTCGTTTCCTCAAAAGCTGAAATTGTTGCCCATTAAAACACGCGCTCGGTCCGTAGTGACTTTCTGCGGTATTGCAAACAGAACCAGGATGCTGTTCAAGAAGGTGTGGACAACAGTTTTGTTCAGTTGATCTGTTGTGGGAATGGCTCCCACCCATCGTGTGAAAAGGTCAGTCGTCCCAACTGTGAATCGATCTCCACTTGGGCTCGTCGGGAAAGGACCAAAAATATCTGTCTCATGTGTGAGTGGTTTGCTGTTGTACGATGTACTGCATTGCAAACGTGATTTCCTGTCGTTGCTCTTTTTTTGGCAGTCGAAGAGCCACAAAAAGATTGGTCATGGGTACTCCGCGTAGTGACACAATATACTCTTCGCCACAAGAAATCGAACAAGCGCGGTCGTTTCATATGAACACTTGGGTGAGTCGGTAGAACTAGGCGTTCCATCTGGCTCTCTAGAACAAGCGGCCGTTCTCGAGGCTGCAGCCCGCTCAGTACTTCCACATCAACGACCAGTTAGCAGTTCTCCAGCGATAGCCGATCACAGATGTGTACCAGATCATTCAGCCCCGAAGTAAACGTCTAGGGTTTTGTTCTAGCCAGTAAATACCCACCAGTTTCGCGTACTTTAGGGTCTCCTCATTAACTGACCAGTATCTATTTGTCGGCAACCAGTACTCCGTTCACATATTTCAATCTGGTCGGAAGATCGTTCTCCTGTACTGGTGGCGACGATAGGTCGGGTACCTTATTGTTCCTGTCACTGACGTATTCGGTGATGAGGTTGGGATATTAAGTCCAAAGTGCCTGGCTCGCAAACCGCCCATGTGGCTCTTTCGATTAATTCAGCCTGATAAGAAGTTTGCGGTCTATCTTAACGCAGAAGGTGGTCACTATTAGATGGGTCCTCCACTTTTCCAGAAACAGGAAGCTGTATCAGGGATGGAAAGTTGTCCGTTCACTTCGGTTAGTTCTCGACTGACGTGCTCAGTTGTCCCCGGCGGTTTTGAAAAAAACTGTAGCGTCTTGTACAGCATAATTCTCATTGTTTTTCACCTTCTTCAACTTCACATGTACACTCGTTTAAATCATGTGAGTTGATTCAGTTAACATATAAAAGTTACACTTCCAAGGTCGCGAGCCCTGTGTTCTCTCTCTGCGTTCTGTGTCACGTGTGTACGGATTTTGGGAAAGTTCACGTCCAACGGAATCCGTATTTATTTCAGCGCATTTCCAAATTCATCTATCGTCGGAATTATCTTCGTTGTGACTTCCAAAGTTACTTGGGAACTATACGACAGATTGTATCAATTGGATACTTCATTGGTGTGTGGTGGAACCCTAAACGACTCATCTTTACGAACTATTGTGAGTCAGTTGTTGTCCTTTTTAATCACTTCTTGATTTCGTATGCACACTCGAATTGTATATAGCGTTTAGATCCACTACAGAACTGCCCCAATTCTGACATCATTTCGACCGGCCGACACAGTGAACAGTTCATTCGTGTGGCATCGTTGGAGGCTGGCAGCCTCCTGTTCGAGCTGGTTGAACACCACCTCCAAACATTTAGTCCAGACAAATTTACCCTTATATCCCAACAGTTGGAAAAGCGGAATTGCCTCCTGAGAGAAACCCGGCATAAATCTTTGATCGTAGCCAACCCTTCCGAAGGAGAATCTCAGCTGCCTGCTTGATTTTTGGTCAAGAGGCCTCTCGACGGTCATCAAGTTCTCTTATAGTAATTGTATCATAGCAATTCCAACTGCTTCCAAAGCAGACGATTGTACTGCGGCTAACTTGGCATTTTTTGCCGCTCAGTTTTAGGCAGGTTACATTAAATGGTTGTAGCACAGCTTGCAGCCTCTCTACGTGATTTGGCTTTGTATTGGAGAAAATTAAGATACCATCCCCATACACCGTCAGTTCTTCTTAATCCCCGCTATGTGAGGCATCGGACGTCTCAAGGCGACTGGAGTTATGCAAAGACCGAACGACATCACAATGAAATTCGTATTGCCGTATCGCGTCCTCCTCATTGTCTCTTCGCCCCACTGGCAGGGTAGGAGCGCAGGTTCACAAGAAATGGTATTTCGATTTTGCGTAGATGCGCAAAATTCATTCCATCTGGGGACGTCGGAGAAACATCACTGACTGTCATCTGGTCAAGCTATTCAAGACTCACACGAAATCGGTGGGTTCCATCCAAATTTCTAACCGACAGAACCGGCGACGAAAGAACTGGCTGCTTATTCATTAAATTATTTCGCTCTCCGGTTTCTCAATGTCTGCCTTTCCTCTTTTAGAATCAACTTGTATGGTACCCTCCGGTATATTAGTCTGCATCCTTCGTCTGGTTGCAAGTTCATCAAATGTTTGATCTATCTATAAAATCCCTACTGGTCCTCCGCATCAATGAGTAGATGAGCAAACTAATCAACACGCTGCTTAATGGCTCGCAATGGGTATCCTTTTATTGATTTGGTAGCAGTTCTGTCAATCGGCACTACTGCTTCATCTGTTCGCGATATAATTTCACAGCATTGTTGATGACAAACAGCTCGATCCTTCCGAGTCTATGTTCGCCATCAGTCGACATAATAGATCGGTATCTACCATCGTTTCTTTGAAATTATCAGTCGGTAATGATGCTGGGCGCGGCCTGGCACCATCCATCTGGATTTCAATATTCTGCATTGCCAGTACCTGAACTGAAGTCCCTCCGACCGCGACTAAATTTCCGTTATCGAACTAAACCGGTAGTTCATTTGTACTGTTTGCAATTTAAAACCAACGCCCCGTATCTACTGCCCTGAATTTCTCCTCCATCGAGCAGCACTTTCGCCTGCACAAAGCCCCTACGCTAATCCGGCACCACAGAAACACAAGACGAGAAACGTCTGTTGGGACAGAGGTTTGCAAAATATCTCACCCTAATACAAACAAAGCAACGATTCCGGTGTTGGTTGCCCACAAATCCATCTAACGTATAGGAATCATGAATCCGAATTCATCTCAAAACTTCCCACTGCTTTCTTGGTTCATCAACTTCCTTCTCGGGATCACATGCTTCTAGCCGTGCGAATTGTATGGCGGAGCTAGTTTCTTGTCCCTTGACCGGTACTCCCGAAGATTGCCTAGCTTTATGCTAATGCAAACCAGAAGCCGTAATGGGGAAACGGCTAGTCGTCGAACAATTTAATTATTGATTTACTCACCGTACACAGGCGGACTTCGAGGTTGTGTTGATCAACGCAACAAGTGAATATGCTGGGGAGTGGGGCGTGCGAAAACCTTCAGCACAGACACACGACAGTCTTCAAAAGGGAGGGATGTCAACAGAAGCTCAAGTCGACCTCCAGGATTCAAACAAACATGTGACTGGTTGAGCGGTGTTCCCAACGGTAATGGCTAAAACATTGTAATTCTAGTGAATTTAGCCTACAATAGTGAAGATGGCGCGGATTGATTGCATAGCAAGAAGTACAACTTCGGTACTCAAGCAAACACACTCACTTTGAGGTCAGTGGTTTGTAATAGGTTCACATACACCATGTAATGTTAACAGGCGTGGCCGTACTAGTAAGGTAGCTCTCCCGTCACAGGAGTTTAGGATTTTGAGACGTTAAAGATGATCTCACTACACGGCCTTCCGCCGTCCTAACTTCCTTCGGAGTTCCTCTGCTTGATCCGTGACCTTTCCCTGAACTTTATCGAACTTCTGCCCTCTGCTATGTTTTGGTTACTCCTTAATGGCATATTTCTTTCCTACACCTTTATCTGTATGATAGCTGACCATACTGTGTCCGAACTCTTCAAAATTAGTAGAGTGTGCGAACCAGGTTTAAGGCTTCTGGTATTCCTGCCATACCACAGAACCTTTGTGATGGTCCCAGGAATACCGAAATGAAGTAGTTAAGTTAGCTTAACCCCAGAGCCAGCTTCGACGCAATAGTAATAACAACCGAACTAGGCAAAGCAAGTAATTTATCCGTCGAGCGCAATTATACAACTTGTGGTCAACCATGTAATAAAACAACAGTCATGAGAAGTAGGTTTAGTGACAATCACCACGACCTTCCTCTATGGAAAACGTATGGAAACCAGATACGAAGTAAATATTGTGTATGTGCTTCGGTTAATGGGGTGTGGGCAGCCATCTTGATAAGTTGGGTATGGTGTATTGCTGAGTAGTTTCTACATTCTCTGTGCGCAGCCTTAAGAGATCTTCCGGTTGAAAAGCATCTATTCATATGCTAAAAAGAACGAACCAGTGTTTTATCCTGTT
The DNA here is from genome assembly GCA_013368495.1 of Paragonimus heterotremus. Taxonomy (NCBI): domain Eukaryota; kingdom Metazoa; phylum Platyhelminthes; class Trematoda; order Plagiorchiida; family Troglotrematidae; genus Paragonimus; species Paragonimus heterotremus. Next base: position 55,975 of record LUCH01003634.1, on the reverse strand, counting down.
TAAATAATCTCCTAATCTTTCGGTTGTCTGGTTATACAAAGTGAAATAAGGTTATTTACACACGCGTGAAACACTTTTGGATCTGTTCAGACGCTTGGTCGCGTGACATATTTACCAGCCATATCAAATAGCATTGTATCAAGTATGATTTTCTTGTTCGTATATTTTCTGTGTCATTAGTTTGCAGACGCTTATTAACTGTAGACTTTCTTTCGGACCAGGTTTGCTACGGTCAGATAGCAATTGGTAATTGTAACCTTTTTCTTTGTACTGTATGAAACCTTAACCAAATTCAGACGACAACGAAATTACGGCATTGCTGGGACTAACGAATGCACGTCATTCAACCTATGAACCTAAATCCGCTAATGTGGACTTAACGATAACCTCTAGTCCAGCCCCGCAATAATTTATATAAACTTTCATTTGAATGTGGCGTTTCGTTTCATGCACTTCTGCCAATTATGAAATTTACAAATCAACAAACCAGAGTTATTCCGTGCAATGTAGCACGCATCGAAGACAGTATGTTATCTTCACAAGACGGAAGTATAAACTTAAATGTTTGGCATATTTATGTCTAAATATTACATTCTCGTATCTGCATTGTGACCATTAGAAATAATGCCACCTTCAGTGGTTGGTTTAATAAGGATGATAATGTGAGAAAGATAGTTTCAAGTGAGACTGTTTTCCGTCTGGTTGCCGGTTTATCTTAACTGACTGTGAAATGCGCCTAAAGCCGACCGGCGGAAAAATACTTTATTTAGCTTACCATAGGCATGACTGTACGGAGTGCTCTCGAAAGAAAAGGTTCACCCTGGATTGAACGTAACCAGGTGATCTATAAACTAAACCTTTGATTTGAGGGTGTTAACTAGATATGGGAGAGAAAAAGCAAATGGACAGTCAACATCAGCCACCGTCAACTGAATAACAATTGCGAAGAACTGAGCCCGGAACAATCTAGGGTTGAAAAACAATTGTCCTGAACACGAAACATGGTCTTGAACAATAAAGCACCGTGGCCTTAGCAAATGCCAAGGATCATGGACTGTAATAATGTATCGTATTAATGAAAACCATGGTAAAATTCAAATGGTGACTGAACTGCTCACTTTGGATTCCCAGGATGCTCCAGGCCCGTGGAAACAACAGCTACCAGTGCAGTTCAGAAATCGTATCAGCTGGTTGTCTTTCAATCAACGATATAACGGAGTAAGCCGAAAACAGGCGGACTTTCGTAAGTTATCAACAACGTTAGTGGGTATAGTAAATCTGAATCGTTTCCAGAAGTTGTAAACGGCTACTTTTATTTTAACAAAATGAAGCAGCGAATTGCACGCACTATAAAGAAACTACGTGCCTCCCAAACAAACCAGTTTACATTGCTCATTTTCAATAACTGCCGAGATGTTCGGATGTAAATTACCTTATCACAGTTTCACATATGCCCATCATGACAGGTGAGATGCTCTGCGCATCAGCAAAACAGTAATGACAGTCTAGGAAATAAAACAACTTCAACTCTTTCGCAAGTCGTTACCGGCGTTCAGTTGTGTCTAACCACAACTTGTTTCACGTCCAATGTTATGTATTGTCACACGGACGGCGTGGCAATGGTTTCATCCCTCTTACAGATAGTCGATAAACTTCTGTTACATCACATCGAAACATAAGCATTATCTAATTCTGTCAGTCCTCCACGGACTTATTTAAAGTGTGTAGCTGATATTTGTGGTAATCAAGTCTAGTAACAAAAAGACTTTCCTCCAATTTCTAAACGAGAAATACAGCAATATCGAGTTCGCAATGAAATCAGAGAATGGGTACAGAAATATAAACTTCCTGGTTTGTCAGCTGATGTTAAACGAACTACAAATGTACGATATCGGTGTACAGCGGAAACCAACTAACTCTGACCGACAGCTGAAAATATAGGCCAAAGACTTAATCCAACCACACAACCGTACCAATTTTGTTTATAAAATACACACAGTGTCCGGCTGAATAAATTGGCCAGATATCCAGACGAGTGAAGGTTAGAATCGCGGAACAAAAGACATACATGCCTTCCGCCAAGAGGCGCATTATATGGAAAATAAATAGAGCGTGACTCGGTCATAGCATTAAATGCGTTAGCTGAAGATCATCAAACCAATTATAACGTTCGGAGCTTAAAACAAGATATCAAGTCTTACAACGTGTGCATACACGCTGAACCTCTGGCAACCAACACATTGCCTGGTAACCGCAATAATATTGCCAACCTCTCGTCCGCTTGGATAGGCTTGACCAGACACTTGAATAAACACAATAACGCGATACGGAACGAACCCGGTGGAAGCTGCAGGGGTCATATCAGGCAACCTATCATCGTCGAGGCAACGGGCATTCTCATAAGCACACACAGGTACTCACACAGAAAACAGCTCGTGAACTCATTGGTTAACTGACAAACAACCAGCCACAACCACATGACTGAATTAATTATCTGCTAGTATATCTTATCGGTGTAAATATTTGATTGAACTTTTGTCAGCGTTGGTAACCGGAACATCAAAAATAAAAATACCAATCTCCTCAACATCGCTGTGTCACTGACACCTTGATCGATCTAAAAAAACAGTCGACCAGTTGAAAGGGCAGCTTAAGTAGTACAACTATTCCAAGCATCTAACAGCAATCGTCAAGAGATAGGACTATGCTAACGTCTTGTTAACCTCAATGCGATGAGGTTCGGCAGAATGCAAATAAATACATGAGCAAGAAATGTCAAAAATTTGCGGCTTTCTTTCAACGTACCCTAATGCCACCGGTGAATGTTTCAATGTACGAAATAATTATGAGGCATCTGTTTGTGCAATATTACCGTGGATTTTCAAACTTCATATATGCCAGAAATATTGTACGTCCAAGTACCATCCACTAATCACTGTCCCCGTCTGAGATTTTCGGTAACACGCCTGCGCGTATCGGGACCGATACGAACCAACGGCAGCCCGAGTCACTGTAGTCACAGTTACGGCTCAAAGCTGAAAGTAGTGGCTGGTTTTTGAAAACTAGAACACATTTACAAAGCTACTTGACTGCATGAGTGTTTTTGGTTACGAAGCGATCGGCGATGTTCATTGGTTCGTGCTCTTTGTCCACTCTCAGACTGCACACTATATCCGGATTGGACCACGACGGCTTTGACGACTCAATTATTTTTTCAGACATTGCTCAGTCGCAGTAGTCAATGCATGCGGTCGGACCTAAAGTCACAAAAGCCGACACTGTAAGACCAAACATAAACCTCGTTTGTAGCTTGAATGCGCAATGGAGAAATACTACTGCCCTGTAACGAAAAACCTTCACACAAAAGATCCTTTTTCATGTCTACTGAAGAAAACAGTATCGGAAAAAGTTTTAGAGCTCCATGAGTATTACCAATAGTTTCTAACTTTTAATTCTTCGACATTAATGAAGCATTGGGTGGCTCGATCAATTTTTCAGCCAACCTTAACTCCCTACCTCATACTTCTGTAGATCAACGTCAGGTTTACGACAAAAGTTACTCCAAGTTTAGGGTTGAACCAAAACAGTAAAACCATGCGTCGATCGCCCCAAAACGTTAATAGCAAAGGTGTTGCACGATGATACGTATTTCCGGATGTCATAAGTAAAATTGCTACGAAGAGAGACGGCCAACTATCAAGAGTGAAGACCAATCTTTATCACTGCTGTATGAGTGAAGTTTTCATTAATCTGGAACTGCTTCCTTGTGCAATTAAAACGCACCATTTATGCATTCAAAGTGCTTCTGTCGTCGCGCAATTTGTATGAGTAAGGACTGCTACTGCGTTAAGCCACTTCCAAACAGTTTCGAAATCAATCGAAACCGAAGTTTCCACAAATAATCAAAGTAGTGGGTAAATATTTGTCACGACCGGTTATCACCGATACTCGGTCAATGCACACTGCCAAAAAGGTTGACGCACACCAACTAGTTATACACAACACACACTAAAATAACACTCAAATATGACTTCAGATTATTGGCCAGCTGTCAGAGGTTTTGATAAGCATACATCAAGTTCTTCTAACAGGTGAAACGCTGAATAGAATAAGAGCGCAAGTGGAAGCAAATTATTTCTTTTGATGCCTATACATTTGTGAAAAACATACATTCCTTAGAAACGGAGACAAGCTGCCTCCGAACCCAAACAAAAATCGCACTCTGTGGAATTTAAATTTACTGTTCGTTCTTTAGAACATGTGGATCATCAGCATACCCCGTAAACTCGTAGAATAACATCCTGTTATGTTCTTACTACATGTATACAAGTGCCAAAGATTTACAAAGGATAGCAGTATACACACGTACGCATTTATAACGATCGATGAAGTAGGCCACTAAAACAGCCTTAGCCAAGCTGTTCAAAAGTTGCACCAGAACTAACGATAATTTCGCTTGGCGTCTAATACATGGTACGTCATTCACAGTACATTAGCGAAATCGATCTTACAAAATCTGAGTAATGCAGTCCGACCAATGTAAAAATAGACCTCACAAAAATGACAGAATAAGATAAGCGATGAGGCCTTTGGTGAATGTACATTGTAGAAAGATTCCCTCAAAATGCATGACGGAAAAAATAAAGACGTACAAGTAATGGTCAGTGCACATAAACAAATAAAAATGCGTCAACTGATGAGGAGAAAAGTGGACAAGAATCAGCGCTGACCGACAAGCCACGCAGAATGAAACCGAAACTTCACTGAAAGTCAGTTGTGGATGTCCGATGAGGAGCAGCCGAAGAATCAGTAGGCCGTGAGTGTGGACGGTTAGAGGAACGCATAGTCACTGGTTCGGCACAATGACTATCCGCTTCAGAAGAGGAAGGAGATGATTCTCTCGGAGCTACCTGACTGGCACTCTGACTCACGCTGGATAAGTCCCCGTCATCAACCGGTAGACAAGATGGGGAATCTGAATGAGCAACAGTGTCAGGCATTGGAATGGGCACTGATCCGCAAAGTTCGTTGGGATGGCAAAACCGTAATGGTGGATAAGACGGATATGTCGGTAAAAGATAGCCAGGCAACGTAGCTGGATCAACGGGGTAGATAAACGGAGTGATAGAATCGGAGTCCAGTGCAACAGGGGCAAGGGGCTCCATGTGAGACAATTCCAACGCAGCCTCACCTTGAGACATGACTTCATCTTCACTGTCGAAAGCGTCAGAATCATTTGCATCTGGGTGCAGTTCTGCAGATTCACGTTCAGAAACGAATCGTTCATGATCAGTGGGAGTTGTGGAATTCCTACCTTGTTCAGCTCGGACGGTACTATCGTAGGAATGAGGAATTCGTGAGTTGATTGTAGAGCCCTGCAAATTATAAGGAGGAGAAAATACATTTCCAAAGATCGAAAAATGACGTCGAATGCCTGCTACTTATAATATGCGAAAGTAGTAAAGAACCGTTTTGCACACGCACTGAATTCTCCTTTTACTCTCTGTCTACTCCAGTTTTGTAAATTATGTGATTGATGATATACCAGATGGAGGTCACTTTGGCCGCCACCTTAGATCACTGACGGTTGAGGAGGCTCTTGTGACGTACCATTTGGAACGCATGATATTTCACATTGATTCTAAAAATTGCTCGTAAGCATTTATACATGTGTGCATCTAACTACTGTAGAAAAGTTACGGAGCTGTTGGATGGTCAATGCCACTTTTAACCTCGGGATGCCATGCTTTAGGGGTACTCACGTGGAACAAACGCAGGGCAGACGCCATAGGTTGCAAACATGCACATGAAACAAAAAGCAGTGAACATTGAGATGAGGGAACTGGGATAAATTATCATATGAGGATCACGTTAGTTTTTACAGGGAGGTGACATGCTTGGTGTAACAAATAACACCAATTCTAAACACTGCAGTAAATCTGACAGCTGATAAATCTGTTGATTTTGCTGTACGCAATTCAGCGGTTCGCAGACGTTTGCAAACACTAATCCATCATTCACCGAGCAGGGATTTGCGTGCGCCCTGCGTCATTTTGAAAGCGACAACTAAATGACTGAAATACGGCTTGCCTTAGAAGAAAAGATGCAATTCCATAGAATGTCATCAGCTTCCTGGCCAATTTCCAAAGGATGATTCTTTATTGATTGATGGTCAAAAATAACATGGAACAGAGACAAACAGCGTTCTTGATGCAAGGCCTTTATTCACACTAACAAAGACTGCCAGAGTCAAAAGAAAACAACTCCAGAGTTTGGATTACCTTCGAATGCCCCAAGAGTCTGAGCGGAAGACGTGAAATTAGCATAAGGGCGAACAGGCATAGAACAAAGTGGAGCCAAAACAGAAAGACAGATTTATCTAGAACTGAACCAGAAGCCCAGATGCTCTAGGACATCTTATATTTAGAAGCTTCTTAAGTGAAGTGGAAGAATCAAATGCACACCCACGTGAGAAATTTGATCACGTCTGTCTAGAGGTTAAGCTGCAACAGGAAATTTATCGTTTAAACCATTAACGTCAACCCGTTTGATCGAAGCCTGGAAGTTCAATCCATCGACTTGTCCAAACGTTTTCCAAATGAAAACGCAGCCTTGGTTTTAGAGAAGCGACCAAAACATTTTATTCGCCGTCAGAACCCTCGATATAATTGAACGGATAAGCTGTTTGACTGATATCTTATTGTTGAGCTTCCTGTTTCACTCTACTGGATCGAACGAAGACAGCATATTCTTCTACAGATATAAAATTTCGAATGGGTAGTATGCATCGTAGCAAAAGTTCAAGCGGGAAGTAGTGAAAACCGTGTGTGTCGGTTGCTTTGAATAAGCGAGAACATCAAAATCAGTAGAAGGCAACATGTCTCTGTGGTTTGTTGATAAATTTCCAGTTCTAAGATAAACGAATTTGGTCTGCCATAACAAAGAATAAAGAACCAGATAACTAGAAGACACCGTTGACTGAAATAAACACAAACAGTGCGCACTGTTACATGAACTGCAAGCTACGATCTGGTAATATGTAACCAGATTGCTGAGAAGTGGTTTTTACCATTAGTGTCACACACAATAGTGTGTACTCCGTCACTCTGTCACTTGGTCACGCACGTTCGAGGTATCGTCTGTTGAACAACAAAGTTACGTTTATTTTGCTTTACCTAATTGTAAAGTAACTACCATCTTCGCAGACGGTTGTTCAGTTGAATACCACATTCAACATAATAAACCACTATCATCTGCGATAACATCCAGGTAGACCAGCTGGAGTAAAAATTTCCTCATAAAAACACGGATTTACGTGTTCGGCTATATTAGGCAAACGTGCAACGAGCCGGAAATACGGGTAAGCAAAGCGGTATCAGGGTTCGCGGCAAACCACAGCAACAACACACAGACGGGTAGAACTATCTGCAATGCTGTCTGCGGTTGTAAAAAAGACTAAACTGATTATGATGAGGGGGGTTGATGCGAGCACTGGGATAATAAGTCAGAAAAAGCACTGAAAAACCACTGTGCGTTAGACGATAACTCTCGAAATGTATGACACGAAAACAGAAATGATGACGATAGTGACGTCTGATAATGTCCCAAAGCACATGCATTAACCACTGTAACAAGCAATATCGCTATCCCTAAGGCGAATGAGAGAAAATATAATACCATGCGGTACACTTACCATGTGTGCCGGCACCCACTGAACGGGAGTAGACCCATTCGAGGTTGGAGGCGAAAACGACCTGTAAAACTGTTGAGATATAGACTGTGTAGGAGCGTAAAAAATCGGAGTTTGAGATGCGCTTGGAGAGCCAACGAATGATGGTGTGTAGTTGGGCGAAAATTTATTCATCTGCGATCTATCGTGGTCAGCTAACAGATCGGGTGGCCCCCGAAAACCTATTAACGCGGACTGAACGAACGGGGAAACATCTGGCCTGTGCTGTGATGGACAGATCGTATAGTAGTCGCATGGTGGTTCAACTGTTTCAAGAGAGCCGCGTTTTATATAGCCCGTAGGTGGCCATAGGGGAGAAGATGTGGTACCGATAGGCGGATGACAAACCATGGGAGCATGCCTGGGGCCAATAACTGATGATGAATCACAGACGGGTACGGACCCACAAGCATGAACATGCATGGTGTGCACCACTTGAGGTGGCACGGACTCAGCCTGCATAAGGCCACTATCGGCTGGTAAACTAGAAAGAAAGCAACTTGGACTAGAGGTAAAAGCCGTGATTTCCGGAAGATGTTGCAGTCGTCGTTGCTGTTGTTGTAGTGCCACAGTTGCAGCCGCTGTAGCCGCCGCAAATGCCGCGGCCATCACCGGATCCAACGTGGCGGATGGCGCTGGAATTCCAGTCGGGACGATCATTGTAGAACCAGGCGCTGTACTGCGAGTCCCGTAAGCTAGGGAGTCCGGGTGAACGGTTGGACCTTGTACTGGGGTCCGTGTCACATATTCGTGCTGGTTCTGGCGCTGTTGAGCAACAAGGGATGTAACGAGGTTGGAAAAGGCAGTATTCCATTCTGACTGCATTGTAGGTTCGGTTTCTTGCGAACCAGAAGACTCGCGGTTAAGCGTACTGGTCTCGGTTGTCGCACGTTGATGACCGTCGATATCACTGAGTGACGTGCGACTTTTTCGGTTAATTTGCATAAGCGGGGCAACCGCTTCAGCCCACTTAAGGACATCCATTAAGAGCATCCGCGTTCGCCATAATTCACGCCAACTGGCGCCTGCCTGATTGACCAATAAACGGTAAGAGTTGTAAGATTCCGCGCCCGAACTCGAGGCACACGACTGCGAGCGCAAAGACAATCGACTACCAACATCTTCGAGGAATGTCGCGGGATGTGCATAACTAGAGCGTGTTAGATCAGATGACTTTGCTACAGCCGACTGACCGGTTTTAGACGTCAGACAGTCTGCAGGACATGTTGTAACTGCCTGCGGTTGGATAGGCGGAGGAGGAGTTGGAATGTGGATTCCTGGCAGAGTACTGCGAACAGAAGAAGAGGAGATCTGACTCCCTCCGAAAGCTAAAACAATAAAATGGTAAACATCATGGCAAAATAAACAATGATGAGACAGAAGTTGATACAGACAACTCACAGAATTGTGTAGAACCAAAAAAAAATAGAAACGAGCACTTGAAGAGCAAGACAGACGGATAGAGTAACTTACCAGAGCCAGTTCCACTGGACAAATCAAATTGATGGATCGATAAATCTGTCACGCCCGATTGACTAAGACGATGAGAATGAGCGGGATTGTTGCTGTGCGTTCGGCTACCTTGTATGGAAGAAGCCGCGGCCACGACAGATGCGGCAGCTGCGTGCAACAAAGATAAAGACTCGTCCGTAACATTTCCAGCTGGTTTGTCAGAACGTGTTCCAGATACAGTCGAACTAGGGCCACTGGGCGACAGCCCTTGAAAGAACAATCCCGTGGTTGATAGGCTGCGAGACTGGCTTCGTCGCCGGACTGATGCAAACGATAAGGAAGAATGAAATAGGAGTGAATAGAAGTCAGAGAACAATATAGACCGATAAGTTTAATCAACTTTGAAGGGTTTAAGGAAGCTCAAGGACAAAGAGTAGCAAACATGGGGAGTAGTTCTGGGTCACAGAATATTCTGACGTTTAGAATATATCGAAACAGCAATCAGTAATCCAAAAAAAGCAACTTTAAATACCTTTTCAATGCTTTTACACACTTGGCTAACCTGTGTGTTTCGACTGCTATGACAGTATGTACTGTGTATTGAACTAACGTGGTCGCACGAAATATTACAAGCAGACCTGCGCGCACAGAGAATAACACTTGGGATATGTGTAACTGTGAAAATACAACTAGAGTGTAGCAGCGATGAACCGCCAACCCCTACAATCGCCCGTTCAGGCTTGATAGTGGAAATGTATTACTCTTAGGTATCTGTGTCGAGAGCTGGTAACCCACAGGCAAACGGGAGGAGTTAGTAAATTGATGGCACTGTGGTTCCGTGATCATGCAGCCATCTAGCCACACCCCAGTCGCATGTGCGTAGTATACTACTCACAACGAAACTGCCTGTTATACAACACTCCTCCCTCTTCTGAGATTCCTTGGTTCCTCTGCATCTGTTGGCGAATCCTGTCCGACCAACGCAGTGTTGCCTCCCGGATTATTGATCTCCTTGTTCGCCGCGCCGGCATTTCGTGCCTCTTTGCTAACTCACTGGCATGCACTCGTTTCGCCTCCCCGTCCCTCTTGATCGTGTATACTGGGCTCCGTTTGGAAACTACCAAATACGGACCTTTCCATCCAGGCAGAAGTTTTCTTGACTGTGAGCCGCAGGCACCCGTGTTTCGATGATCTCGATAGTTCACCATTTCTCCTATATTGAACATTCTAGTTTTGTGTCGGGGAAGAACCCAATTCCCCGAAAATAACGTTTTCATTCGCCTTTGGAAAGGCCTATCCCATTCTGTTCGAAGTGACCTTCATAGTTGGTATAGTAATGTGCTACTTCATCCTTCACATGCGTTCTCAGCCTTTGTGCCAATTTCTGGCATCCCGTCTACGCACTTCGCCCTTCACGAGCATTCTCATCTTCGTGCTAATCGCGGGCATCCCGCCCACATGCTCGTCCCTTAATGGGGACATCATTGTACTGTCTGGATATTTGTCTAGTCCACTTCTGTCACTGTTTTCTCATTGGTCATAAACCCTTTAAATGCGGTCTAGTTTGTTACCGTGTTGTCTTCGGATTGAGTAACATAAGGTAGCTCTGTCCAGAGGCCAGTCTTCTCTGTGTTCGTTCGTTAGCCTCAAGTGGTTGGGTTGGCCGGGAGGATTCGTATTAATCTTGCATATTTCGTTGTCCGTCGTTCAGAACCGTTGAACGTCGTTCCGTTATCTACCGTTTCACTAACCGTTATTCTGTTGTTTGTTTACGCGCTCGTAGGCCATATACCAAGTTACAACATATTGGCGAACAGGTCTGATGATTTTCAATTATGGTTGACGAGTCTGTTGAGTTCAAACGTCTTCTCGCGCAGCAGCCGAAGTTCATCGAGGTGCTTACTGATCTGTTATCAACATCATACGGTATTGTCTGAGCGTCCAGATTGTGCTATACACACATGAAGGGCAAACTGATCAAAACACCTATATACTTTTCCCATGATAAAACAAAACCCTGAAAGGATAAGAAGCAAGAGTCACCAAAAGTAACGGGTGGTATGAACGAAAAAATATTACGCGTTTCCTTGATACACATGGATATTTCCTTAATATTATAAACAGACAATCTGGCGCAATCCAGAGATGATAGCCGATATCTGCACTTTACACAATTAAGATGAAAAGAAAATGATGGACAATCAACTTGTTCTCATCTAGCTCAACCACCTCCACAGACTAACGAAACAAATGCAGTGAAACTTGTGCACAGAGCTGATAAGTATGCGGCTGTCACGATATTCTGACCAATGTCGTTGCTTCCGACGTATAAGTTTTGTTGGTGATCAGAAATTACCTTCAGAACCAACTTAACTCTTCGGTACTTTACAGAAATTGAGGTGGCTCCTTGTTATCCCTGTTGATTTTAAGGAACCATTCCAGATTCCAGAAGATACCGAGGAGGAGAGTTGATTCTGAAAGCAATTTCTGGCCACCAACAAAACGCATTCATGAGAGGTAATCAGACTGGCTACACAGCATAGTGGACTAAGTTACCATTAGCAAGGAAAACATGTTCGATAAAAAAGGATGGAGGAGCTGGCCAGAGAGTTTGACCATGTACACGCACTTACGGCGTTTCACGTGAAAAAATATTCCAAAGCAGCCTAATGTGTGAACAGGATGTTCCAAAACTAGTGGGTGGTATTCATGAACTGTACTAAACGGTCAAGAGAATGCAATTTCGAACAAAACAGCTGCACAGACATTTGTGATTAAGTAGACAATAAATCCTGTTCTCTCTGCCGTTTCCATGATTATATGGTCCGCATTAGGAATCGCCAATTAACCCTGTTAATCACTCATAAAAAGCACACGCTGGATCACACAACTATCTTTCTCCCTTATAAGTGGAAGAAAGGAGAACAAAACTGTGTACGGGACTAGTTGGTGTCACAACAGAAGAAAAACCCGACAACGTTGGATTAGCCGCAGGAGAAAGTGTGATATCAAGCCAACTGACCAAAGTTTTTGGTTCTATATGTGGTAGCTAACACAAACACTTCCGCCTAAAATCGATTACTGGGAACCTGTTGATGTGGAATTGACGCGAAAAGGTAAGTGGAAATCGCACAACGAATAGAAATTTACACTGAATCTAAGCGTTCAAGTACATCAGGTGAATATTAGACATTCCCAGTTTCACATGATCTATTGCATTTATACATAAATTTACTACGTATTAGATTCTCAATTTAAAAGCACCGGTGCTGAAAATGATTATCCTCCAATCAGAAAGTAGATACAGCCACAGTTGTGGTGCTCTGTACAAGATGAAAATGTTACCCAGAATGCATTCGATAATAACGTGAACCAAACAACAAAAATGAACATGTGAACAGAACAGAATGTGACTCCACCTGATGTTCGGCTGGGGAATACACGGCGATGCCGACTACGACGCCGGTTTGAAATCTGAACGAAAAAAAACAGGGACAGAAAATAGTTCAAAGGAATACTCGGTTGAGAAGAACGTGATAACAAACAAAATAATACAAACTATTTGAACGTGAAAGAACACAATCAGATGGCTGAATCAGAAATGAGTGATTTCTTCATTATGGAATTTGATGCATAAGAATCAGATAGGCTGGTGAAATAATGACGACCAATTCACTTTCAACGAGTGTAATACAATAGTGATGAGTAGTCGGTGATTTTACTAATTTCAGGTCGAACATAACGCATATTTGATCGAAGACTTCGCATTCCCACAGAATTCACAGTCAGCCTATTTTGAGAAGCACTCGACTCGATTTCCGCTTATGTGAGAGTTTGTCAGTAGTGCACATTCTTGCCACGGTCAGAATTGGAAATCTGGTCATGTTTAAATAAGGCAATCTTGTTGACCAGCGTGTCAATGAAATCACACTATTCACAAGCGAAAATGGTTGAGTGTTTAGATATGATAATTCGACAGTGTCTCATAAGAGATTGATGGTGCAGTAGTCAATACGGAAGCCTCACGAAAGCATAGCAAGAGTTCTGATTCTGGTCATGACAAGGATATGTACAACTAACCAGATCTAACAGCAGCCAACTTGAAAACACAGGAAAACTGCTAGTTCATATGTCAAATATGTGACAAAAATGCACTGAGATAAAGTGAGTTGTCTTACGATTTTACTACAGACACCGAATTAGGGGACTAAGAACTTAAAACTTAAGGCGGTAAATAAAATAATTACACTAACGGTAGTAAACCAACAGGTGATGAGCCCTCTCAATCAATAGGACGAAAAGAGCAGCAACTGCACACTTCTCACATTGCAATTGTTCAGTATTATCGCAAAAATTCGAATCACAACACATTATGTAATACTTTATCAAACACGCTGTACACAAAAGTAGGGTATACCAAGGTGATCTATTTAAACCATTCTTGTTTGTTTCTGAAACTGATAAAACAATGTAGGATTGTTTGGACGACTATCGCCCTGCGACATAAAAATACAGCGGCTGTGAAACCCAAGAAAGCCTAATCTTCTCGGATGTCATTCGTCAAGTACTGGAAGACGTTTTAGTCGAATGGAACGCAGTCTAAGATGAAAACTTAAGTAAGGCGATGTACTTCAATTTTTCCTTTGTGGACGTCGTGATATCAACTGCCATCAAAAATAATGCAATTAAAAATTAGAAGAAGAAAAACTAAGGCCCATCAATAAAGTACATGGTCTTGTCAACCGCGGGACGGTGTTAATTAATGGTTTAAAAATACCAATTCGTTGTGAATCGACTCGAGACCGTGACCAGATCTGTACTAAAACGGAATCACCGAGTGCACATCAATCGACACAGGCGTCCAAACAGTGAATTTATGAAAATGAAGCCCGTAGCAATATTAAATTATGATGTATTATCAGACCAACATGACACAGCTACACCATGCGAGTCACTATGTCGGTTCGCAATAACGGAGAGCGCGTAAAGCTCTGAGTAATCATCACGGTCCAACGTTACCATGTAACTTACTGATGTAACGCGCCTTTGCTCTGACAAATGTTTCATACCGACTTGGATGTTATACCCGGATCCCTGCTGTGCGGCCTCAATCAGTCTTCCAGCGCAGTGAGGAAGAACACAACTGCGGAGGAACACACTGTAATGCCTACTTCAAGTTCGACAAATGAATAAAATGCATGTAAATATATAGCATGAAATAGTTGTCAAATATGGCCATTTACAAGTTGAACCAATGTCCAGTCGCTTAGGCCACTTTGCGATTAAGTGGTCAAGTAGGGTCAATTCCATAGCCGTTGCACTCCAGTTCATCGGGCGAACACGATACCCACGCGCATCTTCACGCCTTCTGCTGGTTGGTTCAACCTGCGCGCCTGTGTTTTGTTGATGAAATATTTCGTCAGCCGTTACCGATGGCCTGGTTAAGTTGTTTTAGTCTCTTAACACTCACCAAGTGAACCCACACCACCTCATATGGACGTGGAATATTCTGGTAACAGTTCGAAAAGAAAGACGTCGAGATTGGTTTGTCAACTGTCACTAACCTTATATCAACAGAAGAAACGGAATGATGCAAATCGAGGCTGTCTGTCTTCACTACTTTTGTTCAAGTTTATCACGAAGGAAATAATGAGGGACTGTCTGCGGTATTTACAAAATGCCGGCGTGGATCTCTTACCTGGTGAAAGAATGACTGAATCTGAGTACGACTACGATAAGGTGTTGTCATCCGACATTATTCAAGTATTACAGACAGTGGATAGCGAAAGGCGATCTGAAGAATAACCTGGAACGCTTTCAACTACCTCGGGTGGCCTTCCTCAGGGGTGTTGTAATCGGAATTGTTAGTGTGATTCCGATTACAACACTCCTGAGGAAGGCCACTCGAGGTGGTTGAAACGTAGAGTATTATAACTTGCTCATAACGTTGTGTTATTCTCAATCCATTTATCAGTAACATGTTAAACACGACGCCCAAGCTGTTTGACTTCATTCGTACAAAATTTGGTGCAGATATCTTACAACCTGGAACGCGCTTGACAATTTAAAGTGGGAGGCACCTCTACAAAATGTAGAGCAAATGCTGGATAATTAAATCACAGAGATTGTCGACCAGCTTGTTGATGTAGAAAGTATATATATATATATATATATATATATATATATATATATATATATATATATAT
>LUCH01003634.1:0-37073 GCA_013368495.1 Paragonimus heterotremus | reverse complement strand
TTGACCTCACGTTAGGCACGACCGAATTATCATATGTGAACGCTCAATCACTTTCGCAGTGGCGATGGTATGCACTACTGACGAGCTCTAATGAGAGCGAAACTCGAGTCTAGTGCTTCTGCTGTTCGAAAGGGGCCGACTGGAAAGTCTATGGGAATGCGACAGCTGCGATCAATTGTGGGTGGTGTTCAATCTGAAAATTAACCAAATCCCCCACTACTCATCAGTAATTTAACTAGAGTTTTTCGTTTTTTTAGATTGTCTACAAAAACAAACAACAAACCTCATCCATACATTGCGCCAGCAAATTTTCACAGATTGATCAAACAAGCAGCTGGAGGTTGCAATCAGATTGAGTGCAAAATAGACGAAGAACTGCAAAAAGATCGGTCCCATCATCGGTTTGGCTGCAGGGCTGGATCGCAAGATAGGCAGTCTGTCATGATGTGACGACGGTGCGGTCAAGCTACGGTCTGAGGAGGAAGTCGCGTTGCCGACAACGCTGCGTGGCAGGCGAGTGTGAGCAGTTAGATGAAAGAAACCGGACTGAGGGAATCCGACAACAGGAGCAGCAAGGCTGAGACAGGCTTTGCGAGCCGATGGCTCATCTACTCCCATCAGGCGATGACTGATCTGGCAGCTGCAAGTGAACAGCCGGAAGACAGAATTAATATCAAATGTAAAGTGGAATAAATATCACATTATACAACGCGGTGATTTGAGTACTTTGCGAAATAGTTAGTAAACTAACGAAATAGTTGAGAATAACTGTAAAATATTCAACAGTTAAACACATAACATACCGCAATAAAAATTATTGGAAACGTTTTAACAAATATAGAAGGTGCGCGACCGAGGAAGACAAGACTTCACGAAAGAACAGAAGTTACGAGCACTCAATGAACAAAGCGATGACATCGAAGCATAAACATCTCACGTTTGCAGCGGGAACATATCAGCTTAATCCAACGAAGTGCGACAGAAGAACTGTTAGCAACTGCGCAACACGTCCGGATCATAAAAAGTTGAACAGAAGAATGTGCATGCTGATAAGGATAGTAGGTTTTTCAGATCGGAAACGTGCTGTTGCCTATGCATTACAAATAGTACAAGGGACACACCTAGAAAGATGCACTCTAAGGGCACTCTGTTTTGATAGGGGTGACGGATTGAGGCGATGTGTATACCGCAATCCACCAAAATTTTGCTGAATATTTAGGTCTGTGTTAGATACACACTACTAATGGACTTGAAAACAACGACGTCCAATGGGATACTGTTAGAATGGCTTCTTTCAAGCACGTAAAAGGCATTTTTCGCTTCGCTTGGAACAGGTATGACACCAGACAGGCGGCATACTGTTGTAAAATAGTTTGCCAATCGTGGGCACAATCCGATCACGTTAGGACATGGTTGCCGGCATCCGAAACGGATTAGCTTGTCACAGTGACCGAAGTCAAAGGACGCCTGCGCTTTAAACCACTATCGCAAGTAGATTGCGCTGCATCACTTGCGGTTCCACTCACACACCACGTATCTGATGTAAACCCGAAGGAATAAGACCAGTAGGTGTGTGAGTGAGGCCTTTGTGTCCAGCTGGCCAATGCTGGTTAGCCAATTGAATAGCCATCACGAAAAGGAAACCCTTATCTCTCGGAAAATAAACAGTGAGAGAGACTGCAACGACAAGATCTATACCAGGGAAGAAGATGTGTGAAATGTAATACAAGAAGCACTTCAGTATACGAGTGCATGTTAGAGCATTCTAGAGAGGATAAAGCTGAAAAACAATACTCAGTGTTGAACTACGAAAAGACCAAACAGACGATTCATCATTCAATACACCAACAAGGCCCAAGAAAAGAATAGGTAGAAGATCACAGACAACCAAGTTTCTGAAAAGAGGAGCAGATTAGTTGCCAAACGACCATGGTCTTGGTCGATGCAATCATTAACAAAAACAGAACGGATATACTGATAAGACCTACCTGAGCCTAGCGTACTCGTTGTCTCTTCGCCGACGGTGCATCATGAGTACGTTGGTGACCTACTAATCCAAGGCGGCCAGCGCATTCGCGGCCGCACACATCGCAACGCCATATAGTCATGTCACCACGACCTATGGCACCGATGGTTCCTTTGCGTACCGCGCGCTTTCGTTCTCGGCCGCGCAATAATTGCTCGTTGAACTCACGGACGCCGGTCCGAATAGTATTCCTCGAAGCATTCCGGTTCAACGCTAAGTCTTCCCAACATGATTGGACATCGTCTTGCGCACAGATAGTTGAATATTCGACATATACACAGCGGACGAAATATTTAACAAAATTATTTTTTCCCTTCTACAGTCAACTCCTTGGTAAAAGGTCAGAATAAACAGGAGATAGCGGAAGAACCGTAAGAACGGATTGAAACAGAACCTAGTAAAAGATCTAGATCTACATTCGGGAAGGTCAGAATAAAGAGGACGATCGGAATAGGAGGGGAGTTTAGAGGCAAGCGACTTGCACGTTTTAAAATGCTGGCACACGATGGGGGCTTAAACGCAAAACACCACAACAGTCAGACAAGAGTGACATGGATCTGGAAAAAAATTCCGACAAGTGTCGGAGGACAACTTTTGGAAAGATGCCAGTTGTAAGTTCTTTTAAGAAGGGGAAATAAAACCCCAATCGATACGTTAGGACGTATTGGGTGTCAAGCGCCGTGGGTTGAAGTATCTAATCAATTGTTTCAGTAAGGTCATTCTGTAGAGCAGGAGAAGAGGATATCTCAGAGAGTTTGGCACGACTACACCAACTGCATGCTTTAACAAAAGCTAGTCTCTGGAAAGGGACATAGAATTCACATGAGACGGAACAAAAAATGAAGAAGCGATTGTACTTTGGGAACCACACGAATTCGTGATGAGCAGGAAAGACGTTTGACCGATCAGTTCTGTGCACTGGGGACGAATATAAAGTAATGGTAACTTAATATCATTATGACAAGTGGCTGAGAACACCAAACAGCATCTCCCTCCTGAAACCGCTGTGGAGATAAACGGAAGAGGAACATATTGTCATACATTTACCACGCAGGAACTATAAAATTTGATGGACAGAACAGGGCAATGAGTCAACAGTGAACCGCAGCTGCCTGCAAACAAGCTGATTTAGATCAGTGTGGCTATTCTGCAAAATCAAATGTTCGAAGAGAATTTTCGTGAAAACCTTTAACGTCAACGATGTGCACGCGATCGATCGAAATTCGTTTGTGCTTTCACTTGATATCGGCGAGATGTTCGCGATCCTCAAAAAGTTAGCAATGTTTCCCCGAGTGATGTACTCCGTGAATGTATGGGCAAAAAGCTCAACCAAAATTTTACCACACTTCTCAAGAGTAATTGGCTACAGTCAATCTGGCTCTCCTGCTTTGCTAGCTTTAAAGTGTATCATTGCCTTAGAGCCTATATACGTGGCTATGTTCAATAGGGAAGGAAATATTAGTTGGAGAAAATAGCATACTTCCAAGTCATCCATGCCGACGTGAAGAAGTTTGCAGACAGCCATATAGGTTAGGCAAATAGCAGTGTTTGCAAAGGCAGCAGAATAAGTTGAAGAACATCAGGACGACGATTAACAGTTGTCATAAATTGGATGCCACGCATGTTTGACAGCAGCTTTTGTATTAAGATGGAATTTTTCGGATAGCCCACTTAACTGACAGTTTTACTGGCTCATGTTAAACTAACGTCAATGATGATGATATAAGGACAGGTGTGTTCCGAATGGAGAAAGTAATGAATTAAAATTGTCGATATAGATACAACCGGAATAGTACGGAGAATAAATTTACTGCCTCCTGGCCTTCTCAGAATTAATCACAGTACAGAGTTGTACACCTAGCTGTGTTCCTTCTGACCTCTAGGAAAACACTTTTGCGAAGAATAAAACTGTTTACCTCAAGTACTCACAGAATTACACAAAAAAACTTCGTGGAAATTGAAATAGCTCTGGTTCTTTCAGGAAAAGGCAACGTGACAGATACCTCAGACCAAACCCCGTTCACTTGCGAGCTAACCACCAGGTAGATCACTAAACTGTACACAGTCATTAATAATCAACTCAAGAACCTAATCAAAAAGCTCATTCATCCTATTAAGAAAATAAGCGTGATTCACAAGAGTTTTGAACCTTGAACCGAAGGAACGACAAACCGGTCTCAATGTGTTCGGTATGAACTGGTGTATTTGCCAGAAGATGTGAAACGGTAGAAACCACCAAATGAGCGCTAAGTAGTGTGTTTGATGATCTTCAGTGATGACGTCGCACAAAGGTAAATGAAACGTTCACAACCAAAACGACACACAGTTACAGTATGCATCAGGGCTTCGGGAAGAGAACGCTTCTCCCTCTCAATGAGACAAAGATGCTTTAGATAACCAAGAGTTGCGTTTTGCTATCAAAATTCATCGGTAACTAGTGTTAACAATTGTTAGGTCCGATGAATAGTAGATATAAAAAAGGACGTCAAACAATCGTAGGAACAGAGGATAAGTAGTGCGCAAAAAGTGATGCAACCGCAGGTTTGTAATCTTCTAGCTTCAAGTGACGCGATTCAAATATGCGCTAGAGGTGATTCAATTGTACAAGATAAGAAAGGATATAAACGATAGTTGTAAGGCTCTTGCCCGGTCCTGCGCAGCTTGACAGTGTTCTGACCCACATGTTGCTGAACGATAGTGAATGCTAGCAACCGTAACGCCGACCACTTGTATACAGTCACCAGTCACCTGGATGTAAGATCCTTAAACAATGCGTGATAGCTGTATAATCGTCACAAGAACTTGTGAGTAAGAATCGCTTCATAATGTGCCCTCTAAGACAAAAACGAGTAAAAGCAATCAACGTGAGTTAGCTGCCTCGAACATGCTATGTAGAGGGTACGACTGTCATTTTTGAAGTATCTCATTTACACGTGAATGGACTAACCTATAGCTAACGAAGGAGAAAATAACATTAGGTGAATGTAAGAAGGTTGTTGGGCAAATCGAAATTCACATAGCCAAAGTGTTAATCAGAACGTCGTAAAATGGCAGACATCCCGAGCACCGGTGGAGATATGTCAGCAACGTGTCCTGAGTGAAGTTCCCTGAAAGGTGATTTGTTCTTGTGTCAACACAAAGTTGGTTCACTAATGCTAAGAACCATTGCATTAGAACTGTAACGCCCTGTCTTCCTAATGTCGGTTTTCATATCTTAAAAAATACCAATCTCAGATGCGAGGCGTCCACAGTTCCATATTCCTGGGGACCGCTTGATGAAGGTTATTTCAAAGCTGTCCTAAGGGTGAGGTGATCGAGCCAGTTTACATAAGCGACGGGGATTGTGGGACGAGTTGAATACCAGTCCGTGGTTGCACAGATGAGCCAGGACACCGTTATTTTGAAATATATAATAATTATGGACGAAAACTGATAAGAATAAACGTGTTTTCGCAGCTCAGACCAATGGCAGCGAAATAAGAAGAGACGAAAACGCTTCTTCCTGCAGATCAAACAACAGCATATGTACAGAGAGATTCGTCATCATGCTGCCGTGTAAAAATACCTGTCTTATGACCAAAACGCTCATTCGCGCAGAAAACTCATATCCGTGTTTAAGAACAGATGATGAAGCAAAACGATCCTCAGGCAATTGTTCCACGAGCAACACACTGAGTAGGTTGTAGTTAGAAAAAGTTATGCAATTGACTGACACCGTGAGATGAGCAACAGCACATCATAAAAAATAATAAACCTGATAAGACAAAAGTGTTTCAAGTTTCAGCTGGATGTATGTGCCATTGAGCAGTTTGTCGATCCATCATGCTATCAGTCATGTGAGAGAAATATAAACAGATACGTTGCAAAATTACTTACAGCACCAATGCACGCTGAGATTCCATCCATGATGGCTCACTGAGGAACACGTACAATTGAAGGGAAAAGGAAAACAGCCAGATGCACATAATAGTGACCAAAAAGACAACTGAAAAAAGAAACAAGAAGGTAAAGTTAGCATATCATATCGTCAGAAAGCAAGGAGAAAACAATATCTCACGGGAAAAAAAACATAACGTCAGGTGGATCGTTAGCATGAACGCCTAAGTACGATCCAGAACGATAAATGAGCACAATCTAACAGTTAAGCGTTCCGGATAGTTGTCCAATCGAACCAAACAAGTGAGCTACTTAGATCGTTAGTTAGTAACAACAACTGTAGACGACAGACTGATATGTGGCAATCGCTACTGAAACAGATTACACTGCATTGCTGTGAATTCATGCTATATACATCCCATACGTACGTCATATACAGAAGACTGGGAGACAAAATGGGCATAAAGAATATCAAGAGTTGTTGGCTATGAAGCCAATACGATTGAATGTCTTACTGTAAACCCACGGATGAAAATCCCCCTTTTAAACAAAATGTTGAGGTCTATTGAGTACAACTTTAGGTACACACTGCGACGATAGCCACAAGTTAAAACTTTCGGTCGTAAGTAGTAGACGTGCATACCGTAGGAGTGAGTGCAACGAGCAAACCGTTGCGCAAATTCTTGATCCACGCGAAATGTGGACTCGGAGAATCGACATCGCAGTTGACGGAAAAGGCGAATCAAACGGCCCAGATAGAACACTTTCAGCAATAAGCAGACAGTGCACGGAAGGAACACGAGGCCCAACCGAGCCAAAAAGTTCACACGTCCGATGAAACAAATGCCAGACAAAGAATCACCATCAATCTGTGTGAACAAAATGAATTGAGCAAAGACGGGTGGTAATCAACAACAGAACTGCACGTTCAGAGATGTACGCTAATACCTAATTTGGACTGACGAATTCGAAACCAGTTTACTCAGAACATTTAATTATAAACAACAACGGTTGGTTGAAACCCTGACCTTTTAGAGAACACGATACTGCTTCAAAATAAAACCAGCTGAAGCAAAAGAGAAAAAGTTGCGTTCAAAATTGAAATAACGAGAGTACTACCAGTATGAACTCATGGTTACCGGTCAACCGCAAACTTGTACAGATCGTCGGATAAAAACAGCCTGGCTAAACAATAAAACTAGAGCCCGGTTGGAACTCACCTCAGCTGTGGTTAAGCTGATGAGGATGAAAACCAGTGGGAGCGCGAAGGCCAACAAATGTGAACAAGTAGGATTGGGAAAGGCAGAAACTGTCACCGGACGTGATCGAGTGCTGCGTTCAACGGGACTCATCTTGACAACAGAATTTGGGAACGTTGCGGAATCTCCAGTAGACTTGGATACATGTTTTGACTGACGACCGGTGCGATTCGCAGTTGCATTTGAATTAGCACGAAAACTTGTTAGATAGGCATGTACAATTAAAGGTTTAGGCGGATCCAGATAATCAAGAATCTCATCCGACTGATCAACAGCCGGATCATCTGAAGCTCGAATGTGCACAATACTGGGGCAGGAGGGTAGTGTGTTGTCCAGTGCTTGGTTTGAGACGGCCGTCAAATTTATGTGTGCTATAAAAATATACAAAAGTAACACCGTGATTAGAGCATGAAAAAAGATCTAAAACACCAGAGTTTAACACACGATCGGTTGCCAATAGGTAGGTATAAGTCACGAACAAGTTGTTCGAAGCATAAAAATGGGAGTGCTGTGTCAAATCACAGTTGTCTTTACTCATCGATTCAAACTGAGAACAGAACATGAAAAGTTGCTTCCGCTGTCAGGAACAGCTACTAGTAGAGATGTAGCGAAACCTACTTAATATAATTCGTGTTGTGTTAATTATTTCGGTAATCCATTCAAATTCGCACGGGAATGTGTTTTTTCTTCAACTGCACAGAAGCTGGTTGTCAGCTAGCTGTTGAAGTGAAATTTCAAAACAATCTTTCTGGACAAAAGCAAAGTAAAAGCTTCGGAGGACAGGCGTAAAAAGAAGTCTAGGATTATGTTAAGAAACGCTTCAAGCAGGCAAAACACGAAGCAAGCTACTACGAACCTCTAATAAAGGCTGACAGACAGATATGGAGAGACGATAATCAACGAAAGGCGAACAGGTAGCAGACAAGGTAATAATTTGAGCGACAAAACCCAATTGATCACAACGCATCATCCAGCCGGAGATTGTTTCCAGGCAGCCATACGGTGATCAAGAAGACACCTAACGGACAAGCGAAACTTATCACTCGTAATGCTCGTTAATGTACACCTGCAAACCGACGCTCTAAGTCCGGTTTCCTCGTTAGCTGGACTCATCTAGTAGATACAGTTTAAACGGGAAACCGAACCGGTTACTCTTCTTGCTAAGAGACTGTTTTCATCTGGCAGGCCATCGGTTCGATGGACAGCGCCTGTGACAGGGGAACTGGTGGCCGAGTGGATTAGAGCATTATCCCGCAACACGAAGAGTAGCCGGTTCCACTTCTGTTTAGACTATATTGACCTAATGAGTCAAAATAAAGACCAGACCGATCGTGGAGTGTCGGTTTGAGAAAAAGCACCAAGCATTACAAACACTATTCTAAGCCCTTCCGTTCGTAGTCAGTACAAACTGTCCACCAAGGGTGGACTATGCCTATTCACAGAAGCGGGATGAAAACAAACTATAACTCAGTTACATAAAGCCTACTGTATTCACTCAACGGAATAAGAAATATCTTAATGAAGTGTGACAACGTCAATATTAGCTCCACTACACGGCAAAAATTCTGTAAAGCCCGTAGTACCCAATTCTCACTGTATATAGGACATAAAGTGGGCACCAGTATTATTTTTCATCCTAGGAAGTATGTTTTTTGTAAGAAAATGCAAAGAAACGTTTGAAACTCAACCGAAAATTTAAAACATGTGGAAGAAGCGCTAAAATGGCTTAAATAAGTATAGTGCCTTTCAACAGAAGCGAGAAGCAACCAGAACAACGTCTACCATCAAACGACAGACAACCTGATTGTCTATGGAAAGTGAGTTAGAGCAAGAGTTCAGTAATCCCCGTTCAGTAGGCGGAAGGAAGGACAGCGTCAAATTAGGGTCAACGCATTCATCGCGTATTTATCCATCAACTTTCATTTATTCATGCTATTTTCCACAAAGTAATGGACCTGTCATGCTGGACTAAGTTGAACGAGCAGTTAATCATCAGTGTCGCCGCACTATCATCAATAGCATTTTCCGATGTAAAACCTTAATAAAAGAACTGGGAAGGTGCCATCAAATTAAAGCTCGATCTTCAAAACTATAGGTATGTCAAAAAACGTCTGGATGTCCACAGTAAACCAATCTGTTTGACGGTGAGTATGTAACTTACAAAAATGAACGAATGAAATAAGACATACAGAAGATCGAAACGAAGGTTGACGAGAAAAATAACACCTCTATTAGATATGTCGTACTAGATGGCGAACAAACAGTAATACACCTCGTCAAAATCCTATATAGCTAACAAAACGAAGACTATATAGATCAGCCAGTCACGGCGATTGGAGCCAAAGGACTTCTGCGCATAACCCTCATCACAACTGCCTTCGGTTACACCATTTGTGGTTTCATTCACACAAAGTATCCAGTGTGAACTGGAAAGAATAAGGAATAGACACAACACAAAACAGACAAAACTCAAATAACTCAGGTGTATATGTATGCTTAATGATAAACTGGATAGAAGAGGATTACTGACACTATGTCGGCACGTGGTTTTCGAGGGAACATGCGACTGTTTGATGTGCTATTAGCTGGGGGCTGAGTGTTACTCACTTATTCATCCACAATGGTCGTGACAGTGTCCACAAGATATTGTGGCTCAAGAACACCCTGGGCACAACAATAAACTGGAGTGTTCTGAAGGAACAAAATTTATTCAAGAATTATGAAAATACACAAAACAAGACTAAGGGTAAGAATCAGATATGTTACAGAGGTTGTCACGCCATCGAGTGAGGTACGTTGCTATACCGGATAGCGGTTATAACCACAGTTTGAAAAACACAGCAAAGATGGCAGATCACTATAGATGCCAGTCTGTTAGTATGACAATAGCAAATCAAGTTCGTTAAGTTGGGATATGTTTGCGCATGTATATCTACCTTGCAGCTAAGACGCCTTACTAAACTACCGTCGCATTCGACTTACCCGATGTGCCAGAAAAATGGTCAATACTTTACCGGTTGCTGTGTAATCACTTCTAAAAGTCAAATTCAACCAAACTTGCACTTATATGTATCATTTTGATGTTGACTCGAACGTACCTTTCCATTAAACTGTTGATTTTTTATGAACTTCTGTTTCCCGCCGGATTACTTAGCAACCGATATTGGCAAATAGTTACGATCAGTCCTAATTTGTACTTATCCAGCTGCTGAGTTGCGAATGTTGTTCTCCACTCACACTATCCTCTTCTATGTTTCTGATCGTGACTCAACGGACTATTCTGCTTCTCACCGAATTCATCACTTCACATGAAGTTGCGGTGACAAGTACATTAATAGAACGGATCGAAGTTTACGACAACGGCTAGCGGAACACATTCTTAAGTGGCTAATAAACGCGATAATCCAACAAACACTAACAACACAGCGGCTAAGCTGGAACCCAGCACCTTCGATTGCTAAACATATCTTGGATACAAGTCCATTTGGTTGATCCATTAACATCCTTCACTGTGTTGTTAGGTAATCGAAACCCGAAGCTGTTAACATTCACGGAAGTCATGCCAATCAAGCAGAATCGACAACTTCTCTGCACGCAAAAGGTGTTGACACAATCAGTATCGTGGCCGTGGTGTTGACCTTGATTTCGTTAGTGTGCGTCACGTTTAATTGCTGTTCTTGTTGTCATGACCCCTTTACATGTAACCAATGGTCTTATGTATGCGACCGACAAGAATAAACGAAACGTTAACATCTCGCAACATTTGTCCTTATGCCGTTTTGATGAATTGAATCGACGGTTTCAAATGACAGACTGGTTTCTGTACTGGAAAATGTGCAGTTCTACTTGTGAATGGAATTAAACAGTAAACTTGAGTCCGAGTGTAGAATCATCAAAACACATGGATCAAAATCTTGGAGCAAGGAAGTCAAATTTGAGTATTCTAAAAAGGGTCAAAAACAATGATGAACAGAGGGTAAATGGGGCTAGAAATGACCACAACTTAATTAATCGACGACAATGCGCTGTGCTCATGATTGTATGTTTGCCGCATCACATGTTTACCGATTTCTTGATACAAGCTGAGAGAAGTGATAGAAGACACTGTTTGTGTATTGTGGCAAGGAAATTACCACGCCAGAAAGGTTGACGTTACAAACACTCTCCATGCCGAAAGTCAAACGTTAGATGCACATACAGTTCATAGTCTGTCATCTACTGTATACCACAAAATAAATACTGAGAGTTTCTTGCGCATAACTAATATCGGATAGCACGAAAAATTAAACATGTGGCTAAGGGAGACGAAAGTAGAGACTGTAATGAGGGAGTCAGTAAAGGCAACATGAATTCTCTGATGAGACTTTTACAGGGTTTCTGAGTATTTGTGAGCACCTCCGCATATGTACTGTGAAACGATATCCCCATGTGCCATCAAATGTGACAAAAATTCAATACAAACGGGTAGCAGTCAGAAGGAAATGAGTGATTAGGTCTTGAATTACAAAACATATATACACAACAACAAGGGCTTAGTTTCCCACAGAGACTAGTTCAGCTAACCCGCTTGAGTAGAACTCGCTCGGCAAGATCGCTGCGCATGCAAATAGACACTTATCGAGCAAGGATGAGCCGAGAAAATTAAACATGGAACAGATAGCAGAATCAAACAAGACATGCGTCACGTTTGAGAAGAGAGAGGAAAGTATAGTCCATTGAACTGCGTGCAAAAATATTCACAAAGTTTTCCAAAAGTGGCCCTGACTCATTCTGTTACCTTGACATGGTGATCAGATCAGAACACAGCGTCAATTCGGAAGGCTATGGTGACTAGGACTTCGGTTCAACAAAGCACGACTATGTCAGGCAGACCAAAGTGCTAACAGTCAGACAAAAAGCAGATCCACTCACAAAATTGTGTCACCTCACCGACCGCATATAAGTGTTTATACATTTAACACGAAAAACCCACATGAAATAGCAAACGTGTAACAATATTTTAAAAAATGTGTGAAGTAATGAGAAGAAAAATACAGAGGGACGAGAAACACCGGTGCATACACAAGTTCGCAAAATGAGCAGACTGTATATAAATCTTATACTCAACAAAGCTAGTGTACATAGCAGATGAGCGTTACCGAAAAAAAGATGTGTGCAGCCCTGATTTTTATACATGATTATTGTTGATCGATGCACAATTGAACAAGATCAAGTATTAGAAAAAGAATTCACCTACCAGCACTGTCTTGATCTGAATGAGTATTCGTCAGTAATTGGGAGGTATGATTAAGTTTCCCCAACGGATCTTCCGTTTCTTCAGATGTGGTCGGAATGGTCAAATTCACAGGTGATTCATTACTAGTGATCACATTTTCCGAGCAATCCAGCAGTGATGGCTTAGAACAAGGATCTGCGGAGTTTTTGTGCCCAAGTTGCCCATCATCCACCACACTGGACAGATGGTCTGGCTGGCAGACGGTGTTGGGAGATTTGGTAACACAACACAACCGTGCAGTGCTAACTTGGGTTACCAAAGAGTAGAGATGTCGTGTTTGAACAAACAGTATGTAATCCAAAATATTCGACCAAATAGCCACCGCCATAATGGAAAAGTATATGACGATGAAATTCACCACGCACAAGAAAACCTTTCCGGAACTGGAAGGAAGGCATGGGGCGACAGATAGGCGGAAAAGAAGCCTTGTGAGTCGTTAGGGATTCGTGAACAAGATTTATTTTTGCACAGATAAAATTATGCAATATTCCTATGTTGCGTCGTCGGATACGGTCGTACTAGAGGTTAGCGGATTCCGAGGCTACAATAGTCGAGCAAGAACAAAATCCTTGAAAGTTTAAGTAAAAAACATCATGAAAGTGACTGTCAATAAGTTGTGTCAACAACGTTGGGGTATAGCAGATGTGAGCAGTCAAACAGCTGGATCATTTGATGGATGTCACATAACACAGTGCGTCAGGCGGCGATTGGGTTCAAATGTGGAAGTTCTCAGATCTGAGTGTGAATAAGTAGTTCGGCGCTCACTATGTTTGAGCATGTTGGTTCTGTTGCTGGTTCAAATTTGGTCGAAGCGCAGTTTTCAAAATTGGGTCTTATCTAACTAGTAAAATCTGCCACATTGCTTATAAGTAACACAAATATTTGTTTTGCCCACTTTTTTAACACAACTTTTTCCGCCCTGGGATTTCAAGAGCAACTAACAGCACACGTCCCTGAGTCACCCAAGTGACATTATTAGAACGTGATCGAACCAGCGATGAAGATTTACGACCCTCAGGCAGTACTATTGTTAAACATACACATCTGAAAATTTCCGCATTCAGGCGTTGTTGCTGTGAGACACGAAGAAAAGTCATAGAACTGTTGTTAGCTGAAAAGCAACTCACCCGACTTGTGGCTCCCCTGTACGTATACTATGGTCCTCGCGACAAGCTATGAACTCGCCCCAACGTGGCATCAAAGGCATTAACCAGCCCAGACAACCGAGGAGAAAGAAGAAATGAATGTAGACGAGTGGATAGTATAAAGACCAGCAGTGAGCAGAATGCACCCCTTTTGGATGCCGCGCATAGCCGCGGGATGGTTTTTGGTAGGAGTTCATTAACGACACTGAGGAATCTTGATCCCAGCCTGTCATCAAGCCATGCATTCGATCAAACCGAAGCAGTGAAGCGGCACGTTCGACACGTTGCAGCCGCAACGATATCTGGGGAAAAGTCAGCGAGAAAAAAATGAAACGAAAGTGAACAAGAGAATGGGGTTGTGTTGGCACATCCTGTGATCTTAACTGTGGATCATCAAAGCCAGTATAGACTGATGGCTTGTAATATAACCAACGTATCAATTCGCCAATATGCTGTCCGTCAGAAAGTGATCCCCCCCTCAATGTAACAATACAGCTTGCATCGAGCAAAGTTGTTCATTCCTCTCCATGCAGGTAGCCATTTAAAACATGACATTTCATTCACAAAGGTATACTCACATAAACTTGAAAAAGGCCAATAATAGCGTGTAAGATGTCTTGCGCATTGACATTTCGTTCGCATCTCATCGGTTACTTTTGCGAAATTGACATACAAATTATATAGTGAGGGGGCAAGCAGCTAGGCAAAATCGATCTAGTCATGAGACAGTCAATCAGGTGACTAGAGCGGAAGCAGTAAGATGCAACTGAAGCGTACTGATTATCAAGAGCATGAATAAAATTGCTGTTGGTCAAATGGCTAATAGGAGTCCAAAGAGAGAGAGATGGTTCGAAACAAAACCGATGAGATGCGAACGAAATGTCAATGCGCAAGACATCTTACACGCTATTGTTGGCCTTTTTCAAGTTTATCAGTGGGAACCAGTGTTTCAAACTATACTCACATATATGAATCGTGCAATGCTGAATCAAGCTTTCTGTCATTCATTCCCTTGTGAGAGACAGGCCTGATTCCTTGAGGTTAATCAGCTCAACAACGGGTATCATAAGCCAGTTTGGCTAGAAGTCCAGTGATTGGCAACAGACTGAGGTCGGAACCATCGACTGGGCGGATCGTGGCACTTACGGAAGACTCGAAGCTTTCACAATCCAAAATGACGAAAAAAGCCACTCTGTTTCCATACTCTATCATGACGAAACCAAACTATGATGGGGCTTCACAAGCTGTTCGCTTAGATCTAGACATTGTGATGAACACAAAACAAATCATGTTAGGCACAGACACTTAGGTCAGGGGTTTGAATATGACTGGCCCCACATTCCGGAAGAATGACTCCAGTTCTACTCCACGACCGCTTTCTTCGTGGTTTTTAGTGTAAAAGTTCGGGTCCAAAACGTCAGTTAGAAAGACTAATCATCCTCCTTCTTTTACCTGGATATTCTTATAACGTTACTTCTTACGTACAGTCAATCACCTGATTTGATCAGAACTACACACGAATACTGCAATAGCCGTCACACGGACATAAAACTACAAGCCTTTAACTGCATCATGCCTTTTTTCCAGTCTTCTATATTTTACCTCTTGGATCATCACCAAACATTACTTTTAGTAAATCTCCACCAGGTCCTCGTGTATACATCGTAGTTTAGTTCGCACGCACAACCCGGACAAAATCCATCCATTCTGCCTTATCTTAAGGTGTAATTTAATATTAACGTCTGCAATAAACACACTCGAAAGCATGCAGGCTAGTAGGCTGCTTTCGTCCTGATACCAGGCAAGGTCGTATTGGTATTCAAAGATAGGAGCACTATGACTCACTCAGTCCCGGTTATAGGATTGGAGGAGACGACAGATTATCAGATTCAGTGGATTTCAGTGCTGTCGTTCGTATGAGTTGTTTGTCAATCGGAACAGAAACACTACAGGGAAGCCAATTGTTCGTTTCGTACGTATAGAGCTTACAGGGAGCGCGCGTTATAACCTCGTACAGTTGAGCATAGACACAAGGTTTCACGAAGCATGTACTCCTCATCCTATAAAGTCAGGAATTTATTTGGAGCCATATGTACACATCTCATTGAACATTTACATGGCAGTGAAATTCGTTCTACAATATCTCCGTAAGAAGCAGCTAAACATCTATGTAGTGATAACCACTGGAATTACTCGGGGCTAAGTATGGAAACAAAACGTTTGCTACTGCAAACTACTGTTTTTCAGTTGCAAAATTTTAAAATCCGATAGAGGCATTGGAATTTGTATTACTTATAAGTAGTTTGGCAGAGTTGTGGTTTTAGATGAGACTCATTTGTGAAATTGTGCAACGTCCGTGCTCCTGGCGTCGCTTCGTAGTTCGGCGAGTATAGCACTTGCCGCATTTGGGCATGCTATTTCTGTCACTGGTTCGAATCCACCGAAACACTGACTTTTCACAATTGAGTCTCATCTACAATGGAATTTCTCTGGTTCTCTTTCTTGAAATCGGCAACTTTTCGAGTAACAGGCTTCAAACGACAAAATAGAAAAGCAGGAAACAGTTGTTGAACAGCAAACGATAACGCGAATGAATAAAAGCTTTGACAGATGGTTGGGCTGACGACAACTACTGAATGCATCGTCAGTGAATCAGATATAACTATATCCAGAAAGTAACCTCACGGTTATTTGTTGAAACACAAGTCTATTATGCAACCTCAGGGAAATCGATAAAGAACGATGCAATGAAATTGATAGGATACAAAATGGAATGAGTTTACGAGATTTTGTGAAAGATGACTAGTAAAATAGGTGTTGGACGAACAAACACACTTTCTTGTCTTGACAAAAGATAACGGTACTGAAGAATAAGCAATGATAAGTCAGAGAAGTGAATAGCCACAAAGCATTCGAGCTTTATGCAATTAACCACAAGCAGCCAATATAGCCCAACCGAAGGTTGACTATCCGGTCACAAGTAGCTGTTCTCCGTAATCGAAATAAAAACCCGAAACAACCATACTGGTCGTAGACAGACAGTCAATCGTGTTCACACGATGTAACGCGCAGTTCGTCACTGATATATGAAGTCTCGCCAGTTTTTGGTTGATTGTGTTTTACACTATTCCCATTTCCAAATCACGAGCGTGTAGAAAAGAATTATGAAGCAAGCCGGAATGCAGGCGTTGGCGTTACACGGCGGGCTATTAGACTTGTGCAGTAGTTCACTCAACCAGCTGACTGGCAGTCTTATGATCAAGATGCGTTGGGTGTGCGTGATAAAACGGCCACTGAAAAAAAATAACTGCAGTAGACCGAATGAAGTGTATGGGGGCCGTTTGAGCAATCATTTACCCACGTGGAGAGCACAGCACGGTAGCATAAATACAGACATCAGTCGGGACATTGTAAACCCGTTCGCGGCCAGGTACGAAGGGCTGAGTGTGAACCACCTAGAATGAAAATTTTTTCGACAAAATACAAGCACAGGATTGTACGCACTTCTCAGATCGCTTGAATTAGTAGTGACGTTAGCTTACAGTGATGCCTTCGTTAACAAAAACGACGGATGAAAGAGAATTGGGAAGAAATTCATAGATGAATCCTGTTCAGTCATGACAGTAGTCATGCAGATGAACGTCCACTGCATCACAGAAAGTAGCCAAAAGTGACCTGAGTAGGTAACAGTGAATAAGTAAACCACAACAAAAAAAGAAACAGAGGACGGTTGCCTTATTGATTAAGATATACATAGAAGAGACTCAATTACGAAAGGTTTTGGTTTCGGTGGGATTTTAACCAGCGAAGTGAACAGTAACAAGTGTCCTATCGATTGGGTTATGAAGCCAGGCCAGAAGCTCAAAAATTTCAGTCGGATTTCGTAGTTCAGTTGACAAAGAAATTGTCGCTTCTGAGCAATCTGTTTATGCCACTGGTTCGAACCCAGCCGAAGTTCGGATTTTTCACGACTAAGCCTTATCCAAATTGTCAGGGTTGCCTCTATTTGTTAGCAACTGAGTGGGATAGAATAAACCTTGCAGAGTCTCATTAAATATCTGTCCAATAACACATTTTTCGTCATTAGACTGAAAAATTCGAAGGACATGAAAGGGTGAAATCTTCACACGCCTTCATCGTATTCTTCGAGGAAACAGCAGATGAGCTACTTAATATTTAGACTTCTAAGTAGAATTTTTATCTTCTCACTTTACCTAAAATCATCCATCAACAAAGTGAACAGAGGCATTTCGAATCGATCAGCTGGCTTGAGAATACCAACAATATCATGCGTAATCAACTGTTTTTTCATAAGTGCGCTGACTGAGTATTCACCCATAAAGAATGAATGAAGCAATTTATCGGTGTTGCTTATTTATCGATAATGATGAACAGTACGACCTTTGTTGAACAGCGTACATTCATTTAGTCACTAGTACCAGAGACCAGATGCAATTCCACTGAATCCGACACATTGGTTACCAAAGATCAGCTGTGGTATGTAAGGCGGATTGGTGGGTCAAGACTTCACCACAAAGTTAAATGAAATACGGCAGAAGAGAGTGATCTAAAGAAAGCATTGACATTCATAGATTACGAGGCTATCATCATCATCATAGACCGCAATATATCAGTGGTTCACACTGATGCTTAACTGCCACATTACGAGACTATAGTGATAGTCTGTACACTAGCTACTGTCTGATTTTTTTGTAGATGTAGAAGTCTCGTTAGAATAACTGAGCAGTGTTGCAGGTGCGAACGATTTCCATTGGAAGGGGTATGTTGCCTTTTGTGTATCAGAATGTTAATACACTGAGTCATAAGAACTTATTGGAAGGTTTCCTGTTGACCGTGTTCGCCAATGAAGACTGGATATCATATAGCGATGAATTCTACTACGGGAGATAAAGTCGACTTACCGTGAAAACACGACCGCTTTCAGAAAGCGGCTAGTTTAGTTAGTTAGCCGCATTTTTAGGATTTTGTCCAACCTAGTTAGATGCTCGGGGAGAAGTAGTTACGGAAAACCTACCAATCGAAAAATGAGAGTTATTCTGCGAAGAATGCCACAACCAGCGATGTCCGGAAGCGAATGGATGTAATTAAAACCGCATCGAAACGAGCATGAGGGCCTTAGATCTTATGACGGCAGTGAAAGAGTTGGTTAGAACTTGCAACTTTTGCAAGTGTACGAAGGAAAGCTTAATATGTGATCGAATGGTTCTTGGAATTTAGTACATTGCAAAGACTGCGGGATTGCTGACGTTAAGACAATTAATGTTTGTATTAACATCTGCAACGGCAAAGCTGCGATACAGCAGTGGAAACGGCACTGAGTTCTACACGAATGAGGTTCGCGATATACCTCTGACAGTTTTGCGGCCGCAACCATGAGTGACAAAAGAAATGTCCGGCGTTTAAGAGAACCTGTACGAAGTACCGAAAGAAAAACCACTTTGTTCATCAGTGCAAGTTTATACCCATGAGATTGAGCAATGGGGAATGATGCAGAATGGTGTTCGAAATGCTCCTGGATCATAATGGAGTTATGCCAGGTTTCTTACTGACAGCAGCCAACAGCGACGACAGCCGGGGTTTCAGAGTAGAGGCCACCGTTGCGATAAAATCACCGGGTTTATATCAGACAACTGCGGTGCGGGAGAAAGAGGTCATGTCCAAAACAGCAGAATTGGACATCACAGAATGACTATCAAGTGGTTTACCTCCAATCATCATCCGAGTCATGCAACCATCCCCGGAAGTGATGGTGCATGCATGATAAAAACCCCTAAACCTTATACCATAGAACCGTCGCGGAATATGTCACGCCTCTCGAAAACCAACAGTAAAAGCTATTTTAGGTGGAACAGCACAACACAATAGTAACGCCGATGTGCTTTCAAAAAATTTGAATCTTATACTTCAACACGCCATACTTTGAGTGTTTCTCACAAAATACAATGGAAGTAATAAGGTGTTAGGAGGCGCATCTCCTAACGAGACAACCAGGACGTGTCACGCCACATCGTTCGATCGGCCCAGCTCGGACGGTATGGTCTTAGATGGTGGTATGGTCCTATTCAACCAATCAGATCGCAGGTGTGCGGTCGAACGCCTGCGCGCTAGCTGAACAGTGTTTTTTCTCGCGTCGCTTTCTGACGCCCCCTCTAGCGTGATTTGTTCTGACTGCTTGACTGCCATTTATGGCTGTCTTATTTGATTCGCTTCGTGTCTGTCGCCCATCTATGGCAATCGTTTTGTCCTATAAATCGAGAGCTTCTGTGGCCTTAGTTTGTCTCGTCTCGCCTCGCCTCGCCTCGTTCGTCCAATAAACGGTGCGGCCGTATCTCTTCTGATTTCTCGGTTTGGGCCAAGCGACTGAACGCGTAACTAAGGTGACGATCCAATATAAGGGCTGTTAGCGGTACTGCAAATACCATTTCCGCCATTATTCGGAGGCAGGCTAAGCAAGTTGGACATGAAACCACCAGCCCCATCCCGAAAACAGCACTGCCCTCGCGAAAATTCTGAACAAAATTGACTAATAAACTCAGTTTATGTAGATCCAAGCTTGAGGGAGCTCTAAAACGAAAAATCCGCTCTTTAAATGTCTCAAATTAGTGTACTTTAGAGATGTTGGCAAAACCCATGGTATATCCACAAGTTACAATCATAACAACAGGCAGTTCACACATTCGTGTGAACCACTGAAACACAATTTCGAAGACTACTGGATTTTCGTTCCGTTCTTAAGTTGACCCTCCTCTGGGGCAACCCATTGTCCACGTATTCTCTGACAATATTCTTGCCCGATTTCAAAGTTTCGAACAAGTCCACGAATTTGTTAAACGCACAGTAGGTAAGTCTCATATAAGCACAAATGACAACGATGCGAAACATTTCAAACCTCTACGCTCTGCCTCATTTCCATAAGGCTGGAGATGAAATGCATCTACCCCGTTAACACCAGACAAATTGCAGTGTAATACACTCATATAATTCTGGAAACATGAAAACAATAATAAAGATAACCAAGGAAAAGATTATGACAAATTTAACCGGTCAATCTATGTGGTGATTATCCTATAATTACATTTGAAACGCAAAGAAAATGTGACAAGTGTGCGGGTAAAAAAACGCTGAGGAATATCAGCCACGACAGCATTGCTATTTTTCACCGTTAGACAAGTAATGTATGGGGAACATACAAACGGATAGGAAAGAGGTTGAGTTGGGTACTTGTTTGTAAGTTTTAATAAATTAGACAGTCATGAGAGTAGGTTGAACGAAATTATCTTAACAAGTTAATTCAGTGATATTTTCAAATACTTAAGACAGTTATATCCCTTCATTAATTAGAACAAAGCAATAAGAAGACGGAAACTGGTAGATGCTAGCATCTCATATTGACCCGTCAGTACCAAATAACCGATAACACGAGAAACTTTCAACTCGACGCCTACAGTACTTGGGGGGGGGGTTGAACAAAGAAACTAACAATAACAAAAACGTCCAGTCGTACGGTCTGAATGACACTCGCCACGACTTAGGACCACGGAGAACTGAGGGTCCTTAATCAGATTCGCAGATTACCTGTGCCTATAATCAAAGGAGGTTAACCTATTGGCGCCAAATCACACTGTTTACTAATTCTATTGTAACCGTGGAGAGAATTACATAGGCAGAACCGATAGATCATTGGTCTCAAGAGTGAAGGAACATGTACCTAAGTGGGTTCACCAACAGGTCTCAAAACCGGACACTGTAGTCACAGAGAATCGTAAGCCTCCAGCTTCGTCGATTGGATGAAAAATCCTGTCAACTGGCGACTTGACCTCAGTCTTCACCAACATAGTGTGCCACCACAAACCACGGTTTCTAAAATTTGCTGAGGCCGTCGCGATAGACGGGTTCAAACCAGTGTTGTGTGTACAAAAACAATGATCCGTGAACCTGAGGTTGCCCTGGTCCTAAGTCGCACAGAGTGTCATTCAGATCGCACGACTGGACGTTTTTGTTACTGTTAGTTTCTTTGTTCATATCCCCTCTCAATTACTGTAGGCGACGAATTGAAAGTTTCGCGTGTTATTGGTTATTTGGTACTGACGGACCAATATGAAGTGCTGGCATCTATCAGTGTTCGTCTTCAAACCGTTTTGCTCAAATTTCTAAATATGTCGGAAACGGAAGCTACCTTCTGTTGAAAACTCTACGAAAGTCATGAAAGGTCTGCGCAGTTCGTCCACTCACAGACACAACGTGCCGTCTATAAAAAAAACCACCTGTAAGTAATTCCGAAAAATTCGGGTATTACACTCATTAATCACCCTGCCTGTCGTCCAGTTCGAAAATGAATTTTTACGCTTGCTCAGGTCGAATATCGGAATGATTGCGGTATTCGGCATATTAGCGGGATGCAGGAAAATTACGACAACCGTATGTTTTCACTTATTCACTTAAACATCGTCAAAATCTTTTTATTTCCACACTACATTTAACAACTGTGGCTATCGTGTACATAAGCATTGAATCGTTCACTTCATCGTTATGTATACAGAGACTTGGTTCCTGGCTACCGAGTGCTTTCAATAGTGCAAGCTAGTATGGAAATCCATGATGAATTCATAATCGTCATTATCACCAGTATACACAACAATGCCTCAGTGGTTCTCATTGAGGTTTAAATGTCACAGAAACACGAAGAAAAAAGCGAACCATAGCCAATCAGAAGAAAAAGAAAGGGTATACAACTGTTAAAAATAAATGTCCATATTCAAACACATGACGTTAACGTGTCCACACTTTACAAGCAGAAAACCGACCTATAAGTGGAAGTAGGACAACGAAGAAAAACTTGTCGTCAGCACAATCAACATCAGTCAGCCTTCCATTAGGTTGGAGGTCCACGAAAGCAACTAGTGCGTGTACATACAGTCCTCCAGCATTTCGTGTATGATAGAACCAAACAAGAGTTGAAAATGCACGGCGTGATTATGCCACATATGATACTGAAACTGCCAAAATGTTCACCGTAAACCTTAACTTGAGCTGACGTGTGGATACTAAGCATCAAAATACTTGATCGGTACAGCTCTGCGCTTAAGCAACTCTAGAAATGCAGATCGATCCGCTGAATAAAACGTACAAGTACATATGACGTTACCGTAGATTTTCACAAACAGTGAGACTCTGACAGATACATCCTCGAAACCCTATCTGTTCTTCCCTAATATCTGCATCCCAAGCTGCAGTCGGTCGACGAACTATGAAGGACATCAACATGCTAGTAATAACTGAAGTTAAGGTAATACTCTAACGGTTCACGCAAGAGCCCCTGAGTCCTTTACCGGACATGGGAACTGTTGTTGAGTGGTCCCAGCACAGAGGAATGTTTCTCGCCGCCTATGTTATTTGAAACCACTGGGTCAAGGCACCTATTAAAACTTTATCGGCTTCTTTGAAAACTGTCGGCACGAGATCATCTGGATCAACAGGCGTATTATGTACGTCAGCGTTAATTTTGGTGGTTGGTTCTAAGTTTGCCGACTAGGGCAATATATGTTGGGTTTGTGGTGGTAACATAGTAGAAGAAGGAGGCCAGCTAAACCGACCCTCAACGGCCGTTGCCTGTCAAAAGTAAGAACAAAACAACGTATCAACGCATGATCTGAGTCCAAATATGTGTTCCCATAAGAATACCAGTCCTGAATGGATCCAAGCCACCTATAACTAACAGCTTCGTGGTCTCTCTGATACCAGCCTAATTCGGAGAAGGGAGTTGCCACGTATAACAATGACGCACACGATGTATGATGATGGTGCTGGCTAGAAGTAGCTTATGGTCACCACACAGTTGCAACAGCCGCCTGTCGTTTTCCGCGCGATATGTTGTCAGCCTAAACTTGTCACCTAAACGAGACTCGGCCTCACTAAGACGGCCGACCTGGGCGTTCATATCCCCGACCAGAATGACTATTTCAAAACCATATGTCAGCCTAAGAAGAGCGGCCAGATCCGAGTAAAAGGCATCCTTTACACCGAGGTCACCATAGTCGGTTGGAGCATGTACCGACAGAATTTAAAAAAGCTTGTGGGGATTTTGCGTTTAGAGGTGGCCTTAATAGAATTTACCAACCGGATAGCACAGAGTCTGCTGCTAACAAGAGCCCAATCTAACAGTGCAGCTGCGGCCATCGTGCTGAGGACTATACCTACTCTGCCCTGACCGGTCGCGGTGGCCGTGGAAGCACCCGAAGTGTAAACCAGTGTCAGATAGACAGTGCAAGTGCTGTTAGTTCCACACATTGACTACTGCCCTGGATTCCAATCCCTGAAATATAGCATACATTGACATTGAACAAGTCCAACGTGCCAGAGCGGGCTGTTGACGTTGAAAGCACTCATATTAATTTGCATTCTAGATCTAAGCCAGAGCCGAAGTAGGCCTGAGGCTGGGTGGCAAGAGATGAATTGCCTCTCTAGTTTTACTGCGACTTGCTA
This sequence comes from Paragonimus heterotremus, assembly GCA_013368495.1. Classification (NCBI taxonomy): domain Eukaryota; kingdom Metazoa; phylum Platyhelminthes; class Trematoda; order Plagiorchiida; family Troglotrematidae; genus Paragonimus; species Paragonimus heterotremus. Next base: position 12,989 of record LUCH01003634.1, on the reverse strand, counting down.
AATCCGCTATGGAACCTACAGAGTGATCATTATGAATTGGGGTCGGGGGGCGTGAAAGCTAGATCTGATAGAACACCTGAGCAGTGGTCGCGGCAGCATGTTTTCGTCTAACCCTTCAGCTGGAAGCAACAAATAGGACGACTCGGTTTATACTGCGAGACGCCCGGAACAGTAAGGGATACACAGTACTGTGAATGAAACCATGAGTATTCACAACGAAGTGAGGCTTAAAATGGTTTGATAAAGCTTTAGATGACGAACAACGTCAGTGTACAATGTCAGCGTCATCTGTCTGTCACATTCCAGTTTAGGGGAAAACATTATTGGGCAAGCCATACAGCTAGCAGCATACATGATAAACAGATATCATCTAGTCCCATGTAACCCGACAGTTTACCGCGCATCTAAGGAGCAGGGATTCCGAAATCTCAATGATTATAGGCTAATGAACATGACCGAATTGCACAACGCGTAAAAGGTGTGCTAACGCCAGAGCAAGCGTCCACTGCAACAGCCAGTATTCATATGGACCAGTTGAATTAAAACAGGTAGGTCAATTGAATGAATAACGAAGACCAAGGATAAGATGAGAGAGACCAATAACAGAGACACGAACCAGTACGACAATATTGACCAATAGACAGACAGTCGCTGCGATGCCCGTGATCCAACGAACCAATGTATAATGCTCCGGATCAAAGTGTGGTCGACGACAGGGGAAGCTGCAACGATCGAGTCCGGGCAGCCTATAGAGCAGAAAGAAAGGTTGAAAGGCACATTGTTTGCTTACCATAGTAATAGCGTGCATGATGGTTGTGTATTGTGCTAGTCCGTTAGGAAGTCTCCTAAAATGGACTAAACTGAGAAACTGATAAGCAGGGGCGACAGGGGGCGACCGAAGGTTTCTTCAAATGACATCTAGCCTGATGTTCATGAAATTACATGAGTGCATTATGCTCTGTCGACACATGGGCTTTTGGAGATACACGACTTTGTGGTAAGCAGTGTGTTTCATTGCTGACAAATTTTGTAAGACCAAGTTATGCTGCCTGAATGGGAATGGCGATGAAGTCGTAGCTAGAAATCCAGGAAGGCGATAAGTTAAAATAGTTTGGAAACCATTGGTGCACACAACAGATACACAGTCTGCTAGTGTACTACTTACTACATCAGACAATGTCTATTCAGGAAACAACAGAAAGCACTCCATGTGGGCACGAACAGACGCATTGCAAGCCGAAACATTTGACGGGATCCTTTCAACTGTTGAAACATTTCGTTCATCGTGAAATGAGGAATGGCTGGTTTAGATCCAGCACTGTTTTGATTGCCTTTAAACTCGATGTCATCTGTTACTGTATACTTACCACAATCTGGGCGAACGGTGCTCAAATCTGTTTGCAACATGACACGATCAGTAAGCATAATGAAACCGCGGGTCACCTAGTCACTAAGGCAACAAAAAAAACGCTGAAATACTGGACGCAGGAAAATGTGTTACAAGCCAGACTCAGTGCACAACACACTTCGTATTTACACACTTTTTAAAACAGATAATTAAAGCCATTGTAAATAATGGCAAAGAAGTCGTAGTGACTGCATGCAAATAACTAATCATCCATCACCCAATTCGGTTGGTGACTGACGTCGTCAGATCGGCACGGCCGTCGAAACAGAAACAAAATCCACGAACTCACAAAACGCTCTGCAGAAGTGTGGGTAGAAAAAAGTCAACGTCAGATACATGAAAACGGATAGCTCGAACAAATGGATACAGCGGTACAGCTCAGGACAACAAAATGGCAGAGTTGTTTCCAGCGTTTATCCCGCACAGATCAGGAATATCCATGACACATTCATGGACAAAATAATATGACCACCATTCGTTATTATCGGCTAAAGTGCTCGGAACTGGCAAGAACCAAAGTGCGGTTGTCATTTTCAGTGCGTTTCAATTCTACATATGCGCACTCACTTTTTGGAATCTATCGCTTGGGTGACTTTGAAAGACTGAGATCCACTCTCTAAATAGCAAATTCTCACAACGGCTCGCCACATCTACAACCACTCCCACCGGATGGACGCAATTTCCCCAGTACGCAGCACAACTGAACAAAAAAACGTAGAAAACATGACTTTCCTCTGAAAAGGGTCATTTACTTTAGGTCAGACTGGATCAAGACAAACTGGGGTCTGGATGGACTCGAACCAGCTTCAAAAACAGCCTGCCCAAAAGCAGGAAGAGTTCTGTCAGCTCAGCTACAAAGCCATATCGAAATCTTTGAAATTTTACACTTGGACTTTGTTACCCGTGGAACGCACTGTCCCATAGGGAATCTATTTGATGATGCAGCGGACTGATTGCCTAAGTAGGATTTTTCAAACAGTTTATGCCGGAATCCGCCAACGTCACTGCTGAGCGTTAAAACTGTATTACTTATAAGTAGCGTGGTAGGCTTGATAAGTAAGATGAGATCCAATTACAAGAGATGTGGACTTCCGGTGAATTTAAACCAGTAATCGGGTTTCATCTAATTTAACAAACTTGCCATAATACTAAAATGCAATTTCAATGGTAAACAGTGATATTGGTGGATTACAACGCGAACTGTTGTGATAAATGTTGCTTGGGTAATTAGTCCGCTGGAATATCTGAGTGGGCGGGTAAATGAGTACAAGTGAAGAATTTCTGAGCTCCAATCGTGGTTTCGCAGTTTAGCTAGTAGTGCGCTTACCGCATTTGGAGATGCAGTTGCTGTCGCTTGGTCGATGCGAGCAGAAGCCTACAGAGAGACTATCGCTACTAGTAGCAAATGGTCCTGTTCAGATTATTAGCTGTCTAACGCCCAATTTTGGTCACAGCCGTTAAACATGCCCAGCTCGATGGAGTTATATACAGTTAAGTCAACTGAAAAATGGATGAATGAGCAACAGTCAGCAAAAATAAGGTAACCGATCGATGCCAAAAAGCAAGTGACAGCAACAACTGGTTGTTGCAACCATTTTGGGCGAGTAGATAACCAGTCGATGTATATGTAGAAGTGTAGCGATTTGTTAGCTACAGCCATGCCATTCGCACGTCAGGTTCAAAGCACCTGACCGGCGCTAACAGTTCTCGTTCAATTTTTTGTCTCACAATGTACCTATATATATGATGCATTCGGTTACGTTGACGATAGCCAGCATATCTCTTGGGACATTGTGTAACGTTAAATTTATTAAACTTGGTCATTTCTTCAAGCTTATACTATAGACAACACAGTGGAATGCACAAATCACATGGTGGTTCCCCTAAGAAGAACCACTTTAACCAGTTTTGAAGTGTTTTTACATTAGACATCACCAAACTTTTAAAAAAAAAAGCTCAGAATAACACAGGAAACGAGTTAAGGGCTCGAAATGGGTTCAGTCACCACAAGAAGAAAGAGTACGATACTTACGGAGGAGCAGTAAGGGATTGTGGTTTTCATATAGACTGAACATCACACAAAATTGATCGCACCTGTAGTATTCTCATAGACTTCCTAGCCAGCCTCTTTCGAAAAGAAGCACTAGACTCGAGTTTCGTTCTAATTAGAGCTCGTCAGTAGTATCAGGATTAGAACTCTGGCCACGTTTTCAGGAGGCAATCGTGTTGACCACTGCGCCAATGATCTCACACTTTTGTGTTAGAAAAAGGCAACTGTTTCATAACTACTGTCGCTAGTAATGAACGCCCGTAAACAACCAAAAATGGTAATTACGTTGGAATTAAGAACCGTAAGATAGGTATAAAATGAGAATATGTTGGAGCCCGATAGAGAATCCATGAAACGTCCAGTTATTTAGATGAACATAACGGGACTATTTTGTAAATGGTGCACAGCTTGCCTATGCGAAGACATAGTGAGAATATCAATTTTCACGATTAACTTTATCGGTTGGAAGAGCTAAATGAGTGGTGAAAAGGTAAACATGAATGAAGTTAGACGAACACAAGGTACACATCAACATTACTCATCAAACAGCCTGGGAAAATTCACAATTCACAGATTCAACTTCTTATCATACCAAACCAATGCACTACACACGACCATATTAAAGATCAAAAAAGCCCGTGTGGAGCATAGGAAGCAATGGACACCGTTGGTCAGGGCCAGAAGTTTAATAACAAAGACGGACATGAGCATACACTACCGCCTGAGGAACAGCGATACTTCAGTATGATAACAAAGAGGAGAAAAGCCATAAACAACGCGATACTGGGTTGAGAGCAGACTGAAGATAGACTTTATCGGCTGCTGTGACGGAGAGCGAGGACCAATTTCAATGTTTGAATTTGGTTAACCCAGTACTGGGTACTTGCTCTGGATTACGTCATGTGCACATTACTGAAACAAAACGGCACAGATACCTTCGAAAAAGTAGCTTTTTACGACACAGAAGACAAATAAAGTCTTGCTGGGCGAATACTCACTTATCCCCTTGTTAAAGGAAGCCGAACTCGGTGCTATGTCATTCAGGTGTGCAATAAAATGTGCAAACGTTCCTTTTGACATCTGATCTTGTGATTTAATCAACACCCCCCGTTTGAGATAGAGCGGGAATACAGCTGTAGAGTGCCCTTCGGATTTTCAAGCTACTGAACCCCACAACCGTTGTTCAGTTGTTTGGAACTATACAGTTTGTTGGTTACCTGAACGCAAATCCCTGATTCGTCCCTACTGGGATATAGCGCAAGCACAAAGTGAACGAACTTGGAAGAAACATATTTAATCTCTAAAGCCGTTTATTGCTCTTAAATCGCTTAACCTCACCGGTACAGCATCCAGAGGGGATAATATGCACACTCAGCCGATATGTACAAGGCTTAATGATTCCAAGTTTTTACTATCTAGTGAAAAAACAACAAACGGACATTTCGAGTAAAATGGAGAACAATGACTAGACGGTTGATCATTAACACAAAAGCAAATAACATGCACAAACCAGGAGCTGTATGTGAACAAAGAATGTCACAAACAAACAAAAGGCTGTACAGGGATCACAGCGATAATGCCAAACGGCAGCATACAACAAAGTTAACCACTAACGATAGTCTGTCTTAATTTGCGTTAGGTTGTTTGACTACTATTCTATTACCGGTTCAGATCATTTTGGAATACATTCCATGACGCAGTTAAAACCTAACCAAATGTCTGCGATAGGACGTACTCAGTCTGTCAACATGACTTGATCATATCCGCCAGTAAACAGTGCCACATTTTTCCCCCTACTGGTCAACAGGGTCAACGCAGGCATTATACCAAACCAGTTTTTCTGTCCTACCTAGCGCCTTGAAGAGGGCATGCGACTTAATGTTCTAGCACTGTTAAAGGATTTCCCAAATCAGCCGATTAACGCATAGCCTCCTAACCTTGCTTGCTGGTAGGTTTGGAACGTTAGGTACTCTCCGCTTGACGTCTGCATATCTCACTTTGGATGGATCTTTCTTCCCGGGCGATTGCCAACCTAAGCGATTCTTTTACACATTCCTGTCGACCAGCTACATTGCGTCAGATCCACGGCTATAGCTCATTTATGACATACGATAAGAATGCGGGTTACTTGGTGAAACATTCGAATACTGTGAAGTTCACTTCTGGCTTTGGAACACACACAGCTAATATCACCCTCTTATAATCTCTCAATTTCATGTGGCACGTACTGTTCACACATTCCAGTTTGGTAGTAAATGTCAAATACAACCACAAAAGAGGCGAATATAAAGGGCTAAGCAGAAATCTTAGTGTGCGCAAAGAGGCGCATGAAACGGGAAATTCGGAGATTGCCTCCCAATAAAGAAACGCTCAAGAGACTGACGTGCACACATATTAACAACGAAAAAAAGTAGACATAGTGCTGTGAATAAGTGAGCCATCGTGATTTCGAAAGTATTACAGTTTGATTTTCGGAAAAATGTTGAGCCAGCAAATCAGAAAATCCACTGAGTAACGGCGGCTATTGTAAACATTTATCACTATCTACTCAAACCTTAGGTGAATCACTAGTCTTGCATCCTTCAGACCCATAGATCGAAATAGACAATTACTACCATCGACCATGTCGTAGATCGGAGATCCTTTCGTTCAGATGAATTGCACAGTAAACAAACCACGAGTGGTGATGACAATAAAGTGAGATGGATTTACAGACAACACTCCCTATTTGCTAGTACAGAACGGACGGATCCCGAGGCAACCTGAATTGAAACAGCACATAAACCAACTGACCAGAAAACAGCAACAATAAGACAATTGGTTTTTACGTTTTGAGGACAAGATCGATTGGCTAGAGGATTCGGTGACCCCAAGACTCTAACCCCTGACATCTTCGATTGGAAAGAAAACCATCAGCAATCACCGGACTTCATGTTATAGCACCTGCACATTGATAGTAGGACACGATTGACATGACTGACGTTTGGAACGACCAAAGGCTGAGGTCAACGATCAAAGCTGTTCATCGCAAAGTTAGTCAGCTAAACCATTTAACTATTTCACAACCTGTATGACTGTCCTATAAAAACATGGCGATTTCACGATGACCACTCTTATAGACAGGTTCAACAGATTTGATTTATCACATCTGATGTGCCATTAATTTACCAGTATGTGGATGATAAACATTAATAAGTCGAACGATGGCGACACCGGAAACATCTGTGGTGACAAATACAAAGTTAATCAAACTGACAATACGCACTCCACGTGTTACGAGATAAACAGGACGAATTTGAACAACGGTACAGACAGGAAACGGAGGGTATGTTTCACCTTTAGCACGGGTGAGCGGAAGAAAATAGAGTTCTGCTACGATATATCGTATTTCACTCTCACAACAAGACACAAAAATAGCATAGTATAGACAAACCCAAACTAGTTTTGTTACGGTACGTAGTTCACTCACGAGCTAGCACTGTCGCAATTGTTCCGAAAAATTACAATGTTTGAATTTATACAAACACGTGTGTGTGTATGCAAATAAGTGTACTCAACCCACCAGTTTCGATGTACAACAGTGGTCACCAGTGGAGCCTCGCAACCGCCTCCTGTACTCTGAAAAAGACGAGCCGTCAGCGAATTCTGTGAACAAGAAAAACAGAGTTTGAAACAACAAGATAAGAAACCGAAGGTCAATAAACAAGAGAATTAACAGACAGGTTAACATTATTTGCTATATCCGAACTATGGGCATTGTCGACTCAGAGAACGTAATTGTTCTCGAGTTGATTAGAGGAAAACAGAACTGAACCAAAAAGATTGGACTACTTAAAAAATGAATTCGACCTATGAAAGAATATGAACCAGCGGCATTCACTACATGCATCTATGCAGCATGTGTCCTGTTTGAACATCGAAGCCACACTATGAACTCAAAAATCTCGCATTTAAAATCGATAGCCCGGTTCGGTGTACCCCGTCTAACGAAATCCACTGGATTACTTAGGAATCTAGTATTTCTCGGACCATCGGTCTTGAGTCCAGAAAGACTGTCAGTCAGTCACGAACATGTTAATCTTACTGCCGGGTGTCTGTCTAACGCTACAGTTGACAATGGCAGTAACACATTACTTCTCTAATATCATGCAAAATCATCAGTAAAAGAGCTGGGTGGGCGAAGGTCTCGAGAGAACCGGCTGAAGGTTGTAGCAACCGGGGCACCCCAAAGTCGAAATAGTGCCTTGATGGCGTGAGTCCCATCTCACAATGACCAGATCGAGCATTCAACTTGTACAGCACGTTCCATATATTTTTGATATAAGAACAGAGTAAGTATCAATACCAGGAAAAAATAAAGATTGAAACGTTGGAACATTATTGGCTGTTTAACCCAATGCTGGCTCGAACAAACTGCATGAGAGTAACTGTCGATTTTATCCATAAAAAGTAACAAACATTGGAGCGTCAACAAAAAATCAGAACGGTTCTTCTCAGTGATAGTGTAAACATTCTACAAACAGCGTCAGACAGGATGAAGAAACAGAACAGTGGTTATATGAAGGCACAGTACGATCAGGACATAAACCTGTAAAGATCGCCAATTGCAATTGTTCTGAGTGAGAGTCAGAAAGAATACGAGGAATGACAGTTAAAAGTTATTCAAGGGAGAAGACATATCATAGTTTCGTTCCACCAACAGCTGACCATCACAGTTAAAATATGCACAGATCAACAAAGTACGAAGTGGGAAAGGTCTGAGCAGGAAATCCTGTTAATTCGCTTAGGCACATGGGACGTCTGTCATGGGAAATTTATCAACTCAACAAAGCAAACGGCTTCCTATCCAATCCACGTTATTTTCACCGGAATAAAAACACCTGCACGTGGCGCTTCAGATATAATGGTGGTATGACTGGATGTGTTCGCTCACAACCAGTATGTCGAATTGCAAACGAACACTAACCATCTTTTGGGATTTGAAGCGGACGTTGGCAAGAGTTTGAGCGACCCACTCCTGGTCACACGGTCTAAATCTCTCCAGCGAAAATTAATACACTGGCCATCTAAATGCTGTCTCTGGTTTGATCCAGACCGACAGGCTAGACATACCTGTTCCGAAAATATGTTGTTAAACCACAACGCTGTTTGCAACAGATGAAGAAAACAACGCTCGAAAACAGATACGATTAAAAATATCACCTCCGACGTACTGAGACCTTGTACATATTGTCCATCGACGAAAAGCCGGAACAATAAATGTCGATTACGTTGTGGTTTTCTGCGAAACGCTAATGAAGTTAATGGGCTTTTTCTGATGACGGGGCAAGTCGAGAGTTCTATACGTTGGGGAAAGAACTGCGCGTCTTAGAAGTACAAGATGATGTAGATTAAGATTAAAGTCGGAGAGTGAAAGCCTTATGAAGGTTTTCACTTCTCAATTTCTCACATTTAAATGCAACCAGTAACCAAACCATTGATACTAACCTGTCGACACCCCGGTGTGTACAACGAGCAATTCAAAAACTTGGGTAACGGATGAAGCAAAGCTCCTGCAAGGAGGGGCAATTCACTGATCGACGATGACGCAGATGGAGAGGAAACCAAAAGAGGGCAGGCCTTATGCACTGCTTCACACATCTCTGCTTCAGGACGGACGATGCGGTAGCGTGGCGAGCCCACAGCCTCGACATCCATAGGGAAATTAACAGTGGTGAGGATAGGTGGGGCGCCGATTGGGCGTTTGGATGCATCCAAAGTGGTGGTATTTTTGAAGCCCCCAAACAATTTGTTATGCACGGCGGATGATGGACTTCGCTGGTCAACGCATTCGGGAACATAGATGGAACAGAGGAAGAACTGCAACAGGGAAAAGTAGGTAAAAAGTAGACAGACATTGGAGTTGGGTGTTCCGCCGTAGCTGTCGTATTCCCATAGGCTTTCCAGTCAGTCAAGATATACACTGCTAACGAGCCCTAACAAGGGTGAAGCTTGAGTACAGCACTCTCCGACGAAAGGAACTGAGTGGACAGTCTATGAGATCTAGGCAGCTGTGACCAATTGTGAGTGACGTTCAGTTTAAAAATGGCTTTGAATTCATGTCATTCACACGTTTCCAACTGGCAAGTGTGCGATATGAACTTCCATGGTAAAGTCCCATCCTCGGGTTATCCTATTTAAGTAAATAAAATCAGGTCGATTCCCTGGCCTGAACCCGGTCGTTTGTGAAGGCCACAGATAGAAAGTTGGATAGAATCAACATCGAGTTAGTACGAGTTTCACAAGCGCCAGACGTACTTGTAATTTGTCCCAACAGGCAGGAATCACCCGTAGCGCAGTCCACAAATCCAACCGGTACCTCGAGACATCGTCCTCCAACGGGAACGGAGCAGTCCATTCGTAAGGTAGTCGATTGCCCAGGCATGTATGGTTTGTATGCGAAGGTATGGGTACACAGTACGGTGCGTCCGTAGTGCACTCTCCACTGAAGCCGAACGGAATGAATGACAGAAACTTAGATAAACGACACATAATAGGCAAAAACCACGTCTCCTCAATGAGTTAAAAAGGCTACATCCTTAGGATACAAATCTGAACAATGCACAGAGAACAAGAAATGTGCAGTGAAGGTATCTTGCAATCCAATGGCAGTCATGCGACGTAAAAAAAAAAGAAACCAAACGAACGACAAAGTAGAATACCGGATTGACGATGTGGATAGGAAGGTCAGAGTGGGCGCAAAACGGGAGCTTGTGACGGGTGATTAACAAAGCCTCAGCGAAGTTCAACAAATTAATACGATTGCACACCATGATCAAGAGAAACTTCTGGTATGTCTGGTCAGAGTTGTCTAGTGGTCGCATCTTTCACACTGTCATAGATTTTTTACCTATCATCTTTCGAAAAGAATCGCCCAAGTGGGCAAACTGTTTATTATCAAATGGAGTGAATAAGAACAGTCTACAGGAACAAGGATACGAGTTTTTGAAATGACCCAAGCTCAAACCAACAAGTTTAATAAGGGTAGGTGGTCAGGGTTAGGATCAATAAGTTACACCTTATGGATGGGATGTATGAGCATGACATGAGCGCCTTGTCTAAGAGAGGCAGGCAGTTGACAGAATGTGCAAGAAATAAAAACAATGATGCTCACCGAACTAAATGCAATTATTGCGATCACTCTGAATTTCGGGAAATAACTTAAAACCGGGACTGTCTAGGTTTTTAGGCTTAGGATAGCTGGTATGTAATCCTTAGGAAAATAGAAGCGTTATGTTGCTTTACCATAAACTAGATCGTCTAGAAAACGTAGTCAAATGTCTATTTCAGGTTTTTCATTGTTTTCGCTAGTCAGAGAGATAATATCGAGTTTATAGTATCTGATGAGGAGCATGCCAAAGAACCTTCGCTGAAGATCGCAGTTAAAATGGGCGATAGAGGCATTACGAGAAAAAACCAGCAGCATTTCCGCGAAAGAGGCAACTTGCCAAGTAAATCGCAGGAGTGACGCAGCTGACAAGGTTTATTTCATTAGCACGGAGACTATGGATTCATGCAACAAAATTACATTCAATAATTAACGGAGCGCCATGATTGTTAGTTCACATGGTACAGCACAACACAAATCGGTTGGAAGTTAAACAATCGTCAGAATCACGTCCACCAGGTCATTACAAAACCTAATATAAAACCACGGACAAATGAGAACAAAGAAAAAAACACCGTTCACATAAAAGCGCATCAAATAACACCGTGATATTTTTTTTAAGGCGGTAAGCCATAGTAGCGCATTCAAAGTTAATCCTTGACCCAGCCATGGGGGGATAACTAAAGTTATACAAGCTCGTGAGGATGGCCACCCGAGATGGCCGAAAAGTCCAATAACACTAGATGTGGTTCAGATTGATCAGAAAAAAACAATGGACTTTTTGGAAGCACACAGTATACTGTGTGTTGGCATGTGAGATGCACAAGGTTAGACAACTTGAATATACACAGGGGTAGCTAACAATGTCGGGGGTCTAGAATTAGGGACATCCAATGAGTTCATATGAAGGTTTCAGACTGCAGGAAGCTGAAAATGTACATCCGATTCTGCTTCGAATGGTTTAGAAAGAATAACAAACGAAGAATACAGCAGTACTTGTGAGACGAAATCAGCGAGTGAGTTGTAACAGGAAACCGAATGATAAAAGTGCTAAGGGAGAATGAAAAGAAAGTTAGTTGGTGAACAATATGCGCAACCACAGGCAAGCTGAAAAATATTCAGCAAACTTTTGCATGTGACAGACTGGATATAACTGTACAAGGTGGGAAACACATTTTACCGGAGTGATTCTGATGACCAAGTTACCTCATAACTCAGCTCTACTTTCCAAATGTATCCATTTAGGCTGTACTCGAAGTCGTCACTTAATGGTACCGTCACCTCAGACTCTGACAGTGTGTTCCGTACTGGACACACTTGGGTGCCAAATGTGTGCAGTATGAAGGTAAGCCAGTTCAGTGGATGTCACCTGTGTGTGGCTTTCGCATTCAAGTTGCATAATGGTATACAGTATGTTGACCGAAATTTTATTCATCCACAGGTGGTTGTATCGATTCTGCTGTGAACAGTTAACGGTCGTAGCTCGTTCAAAACCGAAGGCTGTTTTTGATTCTGTTGACCATAATGTTCTTTAGAACTGTTCACCTCTCAAACATGTCACACGGAAATACGTGAATTTGTTAAGATCACTTATTCATCCGTCCAGAACAGCTGTGGGTTTAACCGGACAATAGTGTGAGTGAAACCGTCGGTCACACCAGCAGTTATGTGGAGTACCTTACGAGAAACTCAACACAAAAAGGAATTTGTTGGGATAAGTGGATTCCTATAAAATTAAAATCTGAAATTTGGGATCGCTTTAGAAGGGTCTACTAGACGTTCAAGTACGAATTGATGGTTTGGTAGAAAGAACAGAGTTTGAAATTCCTCAGTCTGCGTGGGTGCCAGGCTATTCAATACCGAATATGAAATGTGTCCATGATCTGTGGAAAGGCTACTGAAAAGACCAACGTCTGTACAACAACCCTTCATATTACCTTTGCATGTTGTTCAAATTGATAAAAGTGACCTTGTAATATACTACAAATTTTGTGCACATCGGTTTGCTCTTCTCTCCGTTGCGCAGTCGTTTGACGATACTACACGGATCTATCATCCAATTTTTTAGCTCCGTTGTACCACGAGCATCGACGCATCCCGGATCGCGCTTCAGCAGTCCACGGCAACTATGTGATACTCCCCACTTCCGGATACTGGTAATTTACAATATTGTGGTGGTTGTAGGGATTTGCTTATTTTTGTCTACAAACGATGTTTCATTTATGTACAACAACCGTTTGTATCAGCTGTACATGCGCGTGTAGCGCATGGAATCACGCTTACCTCAGCACCGGTGTCGACTAGGAAATTGTAGCCTGTAGATTTGTCTGGGATGTAGAATAAGCGACATTTTGATGAGATACCGGCCAGTGATGGGGACGGGT
>LUCH01003633.1:15276-64751 GCA_013368495.1 Paragonimus heterotremus | reverse complement strand
TCCTTCCTGATATGGAAGACAGCAGTGCCGCAACTATAGAAAAAAAATAGTTTTGCTGTATGCCCATAGGGTCGTGCATCACTACTTAAGCACTCTTATGCTGTCAGAAATGCGACATACAATCCTATGAGTGTAACTGCTTTTCGTCTGACTGCTCCCCTTTGGCCTGTCTGACAAGGTTGCACCTGGAAGGACCGGAGTCCTAGTCAGCATAGCCCGCCGGATCAAAACAGTACACAAGCCCGACCACCTCGTCAAGGTGGCAGTATAGGTCGGGCTTCGTTGCTAAACTTGTGAGGTGATGGCTCTGTTTAAGCATGCTGTTTCTGTCGCTAGTTCGGACACAGCGAAAGTCCAGAATTTTCAGAATGGAGTCTTTTCTAGGTTAACCAATCTGCCGAACTATTTATTCGTAAGAAAAGAGCGTCATACGAATTACACATTAGACATTTAATGGCAAATTTCTGTAAAGCACTGCACAACATGAGATCTAGCTGTAAGACAGTTGAATAATTGTCTGACATTTTGACTTAAAAACAAGACCGAAGGTAATCAATGGAATACATCAACAGATAAACAGTCGAAACACATAAGCATTGTTATGATTGTCTACGCATGACCTACCATATCAATCCGGTCATCGAAGGTACCCGCGTGAAGTGAGTCTAACAACTCGCACGCTTTTGTAGTTTGCTATTTAGAGGAAAACAGAAAATTGTGTCCATTAGATCGGAGCACAGTGAACTAAATTACTAGAAAGTCAGCGTCAAAATATAACCAATTTGGGGAATTCCATCGAAACACAGTGGTCGTAAAGGTTCAACAAACCAGTTACTAAACGCCTGTTAAGAACGTTTTAGCTGTCACAATTAGTGAGCGTCCAAACCGAGAGAAGAACGGTGTACAGCAGAGCCGAAAACTGTAATAAAGAAGGCCCAGTCGTTCATAAAAACAAGCATAGGTCCCGAAAAGTGATCATCTACAACCCACCAGATCAGAGAGACATAAACATTACGGTGGTGTGTGGGTAGTTGGTGATGTGAACACTTAAAGAAAAGCTCGACGAAAGACCTGCCTGTTCAAAATACGAACATTACTACTTAAAAGATTACGATGACACACACGAAAAGCGCAAACTCGAGCTCGAGGAGTTGTAAAGTTGTACGTCAAGAATAGGAAACAACGATGATCGATGGTGGCCAGGAAGACAGGAAGTAGATGGAAGTCGAGAACAATTGTAGTTTGTCAATAACGTTCGACTTCTGACGTGAAGGCTTCGTCAGACCAGATGAACCGGTTATAAATTTTGAAGTATTCAGAATAAGCTATACAAATACAAGAGAATATGAGGCAGGTGTACAAAAACAGGCGTCAACGGTATGCTGTAGAAGCCGATTATAGTAGAGGTATGTGCAGAATAGTACAGGCAGGAAATCGATGCAACCAGCCAGATAAACTCTATATAAAATCGAACTATCGTGAGAACACTATAGTGCTGAGTCACTAAACCAGTCAATCCATTCAACCATCAGTGCGAGTTATTTTGTTCCATACAAGACAGATTGCTATGGACCCGATAGGTTGGATTCGTCAACTCTATTGACAGCATATTTGATATTCATAATTTGAACGGTTTAAACGATAAACGGATCCAGTGTAGTTTTAAAACTTTGTTCAGTTATTTTAAAAATTTTCGCAACAATTTCATGATCATTTTTTAAAACATGACTTCCGACTGCGGAATTCCTGATCACGTCGTAATATCTCATGATCATCACAGACAGCAACAGATCAGTGTTTCACGCTGATGCTTAACTGCCAAAACACAACGAAGGGAAAAAATAAAGAAAAAACCTGTATGAGAAGAGAGTAAAAAAATAGAAGGAGAATGGACCTGACTAGTAAAAATAACTACGTTTAAATTCAAACATACAACACCAAGGCGCCTATACCTCACAGACAAACAACCGAGCTGTAAGTGAAGGTTAGGCGTCATCAGCAAGACAGCTTCCTCACGGGTTTCACTGCCCCACGTCATTAAGTGCACTCACTTCACAGAAAACTCGGACAAAAAACGACAACATTCATGCCACTGAGCACGGTTAGCCGCCATCTCACCAAACGTCTCAAGCCATCGACTCTGTGAGTCGCGTCGGCTCCAGTCACAGAGACGAACCCGATCTACACTGCACAACCTCTTTGTGAATGATTTCACTTGTCTACGCCACGTCATCATCTGTCCACCTCGCACCTTACGTCAATCGGTCGTAACGTCGGCAAACAGTGCTCAGTGTGGCAAACGATTAGCTGGCATCCTTAGTACATGGTCTACCCATCTAAGTCTGTGAAAATGTAGTGACTGAACAAAAGAACTCGTTCAACAATCAATGCCAAACACCCGCTTCCGAACCTCCTCATTGCTTATTAGTTGCTGCCACCCGATACGAGCGATTGAACGCAGATATCGGTGGTCGAATACCTGAAGGTGGTTTACGTCTTCTACTCTGAGCGGCCAGGTGTTGCTACCGTAAAGTAATACAGCCTTCAAAGTTGTCTGCTGTACGCGATCCTCGAGTTTCAGGGAAATACCTCTCTGTCGCCGTAGGCGTCTCAGATTGGTGAACACTGTCCTAGCCCTGGAGAGACGCGCCTTTATTTCATTCCCAACACCTCCGCCGTCGCCGCTGATGTAGCTTCACAGGTATATAAACTGGTCAACAACCTCCATGACGTCATTATCTGACATTAAACGTACGTAATCACAGTAATCTTGCAGAAGCACTTTGCATTTTGAGGCTACAAAACGCATTCCGAAGTACTTAGCAGAACGTGAAATATCGTTTAGCGTTGTTTGTGCCACTTGAAAGCTGTCAAACAGCAACACCTTGTCGTCAGCATAATCATGATCAGTCAGTCTTCCACCAGGTAGGAGGTCCACACCGGCATCTTGTGAGTGTCACAGGCAGTCCTCCATTATTTCGTCCATGACGAAATTGAACAAATATGGTGAAAGTCGACAGCCTTGACGTACGCCGCTCATGGTGCTGAAACTGTCAGATAATTCGCGTAAACCCTAACGTTAGCTGAAGTACGGGAACAAAGTGCCGACAATATGTTCATATACTTAGCCGGTATACCTCTGAGTTTAGGTGACTTTAAAAGTGTAGATCGACCTACCGAGTCGAACGCACTTTTATAGTCGAGGAATATGGCGATTGTTGGCCGACGGTACATATGACGTTGCTCCAGAATTTTACGAAGGGTAAAAATGTGATCTGTACATCCCAGCCCACACTCTTTGAAAAGTGACGGCACGAAATCCTCTGGACCAGTAGCTCTATTACCATTGAGAGCCGAGATGCAACTGCGAACCTTACTTTCAGTGGGTGGTTCCAAATCTACCGACCAGGGCGTTATATCACAAGTTTGTGGAGGCAGCACGGTCGAAGCAGGAGGCCAGCTAAATTGACCCTCAAAGTGTTCCGCCCAATGTTCCAACCTTCTAGACTTATTATAAATTAGAGTGCCATCTGCCTCGCTGATAGCTTCATTGACAGACGGTCGCCCGGGACAAGTGGCACATATCACCGTAAAAAGTTTGCCGGTGTTCCCAGCAACAAAAGCGGTTTCCATTTACTTAACTTTTTCCCCCAACCAAGCTTCACGATCAGCTTTTAGACTGCGTTTAAGTTTCCTACGGATATCTCTTCTAGACTTATTATGTGAGCTTCCAGGAGGAACCTTCCGTCTGGCTTCTAACAACTCCAGATATTTCTCTGAAATCCAACGTTTGTTTAGCCGATGTACCCCTGCGCAGCATGCTACAGTACCTGCTTTCTGAATGGTTTGTGAAATTTGAGTAATATCTAGTCGTAATATCTAGTTTATTTCGGGATGGTCTCATAACATTCCTACGAGGCTTGGTTAATCTGCTCCCGTGAAATTAGTGACCATGGTCCAAACGAATATAGCAATGGAGAAGTCTGTTCATATAGCATAAGCATGGCGTACTAAACAGACGACTTTCTTGGCTAACAGAGTTTGATGATCAACACAACTTAAATAATTTGACCTGTTGAATACATTGCGGAAAATTTAAATGATGTGAGTGACTGGAAACACACTAATCTTATCTATTGCCGTCGATACAAAGAGAAAACGTTCCCGTTCGAAAAGTTACACAAAAGTCAGTCGATAAAGTATAGGACACGTGAGTACTTCGTCCGAATTCAGCTGAACCCCAGATTTTGCAGAATCTCATCTTTCTAAAGTAATAAATTTGTCACAGTGTTGATCCATAATTTTGCGTACATGTAAACGCATTAAAATAAAAAAAAGCGAAAGGCTTAAATTTCACAAATTTGGTTTACCATTAGCGAGTAACTGAACAGCGTAAGAGCTAGTGCAGAATGGTAAGGTTGATATAGTTTGACTCCAACATTTACAGCATTGGTTTGTTGTTATCAATGCTCATCCTTGTTTTTATTTTTGTCACGTCACCGGTTGACGACCCGGTCGATGAAATCAGAACTGGTTGAAGAACGCATAATGGGATACACGATGGGATAGTATGCCTGGTTACTCAAACCTACGGGTATTCAGCACTTGGAATGATGAGCTAGTTTGATCCCAATAGACGAGATTATCAGAATCGGAAATGGATCAGTTTGGTTTACGCAGCAACAAAACGTTCTTACGAAAATAAAATTCCAAAACGTTTCAACACGACATGCGCAGATGCATAACACGTGCAATCTCAAATTTTAGATGTACCCGGTGATAAATAATTTCAACGAAATATATGTGTATTCCAGCTGAAGTTTCGGATCTCAGAACACATCCTAACGTGGGTGAGGGGAGATATTATGCAGATGCAAACTGATACTCATGTGTGCACCCAGCAACCGCCACACGAACCACCAGCATCAGCGATCGCTCATCATCCCTTGAAGAGCCATCACCAGGTGGACCCCACACATGGATTCACAGTTGTTAACACAACTGATAAGCCCAGGTTGTTTTGATATACTGAGGCAGTTGCTCTGAGACGTTGGTGTCCACCTCTGTATGTGCAGAAAGACTCCTTGGTTAGTTTATCACTCCCATGGTTATAATACTATTGACGGATTAGCGGACAGATCTACCGTATGTTCCCTTATATATCTAATTTCACATTTGAACCCTGTTTTTCCGCTTTACAATCTCCTGTTCTGTAACACGCATTTGATAATACGCAGAGAAATTTGCTAGGCCGTAAATCTTTTCTGACTGCTCCACCAATATTCCACTACAGTTAACGGTCCGATGCGATCCGTTCACCAACGTTATTGAGTTCCAGTTACACGTTTTAACACATCGCTAATAGGCAATACAAAGTTATAACGAGATGCCGTGACAAATGGGGGTGGCAGGGTCCATTGTAGTCGTCTGTTATAGTGTGAACAACTGAATGACAATTAAAATGTGGAGGCGAACGAAATCAATGCAACCGAATGATCAATATCAGAATACCTAGTTTTTCCTTCTCAGTTTGTTACCGCATTTGGTTCAGAGGACAGTGGAGAAAAAACCGGTAAACTTTTTCAAAAGCCACAGTGATTGAGCACTTCGGTATAAGTAATATTAATCTCCCTTTTACCAATTGTACAAGTTACATGCTAATCAAATCGCATTAAGCTGTCTTTTTCCAACTGATGACTACGTTCAACCATCTTGATGGAAGAGCAACGAAGAGGCTGACTGAGGGATATCCAGCCTGACCTAATCAACAACCTCACAAAGACAGAATCTGAAAACTTGTAGGAAGTAGCCATATTTTAGGACTACCAACCACAGCTTCCCACGCCGTGTATTCTTTGCCAACCTTCGAGTGATGGAATGTGTCTAACCGATGACTTGTCAATAAATGCAATTGCTAGAAGCTCCGAAACCACAGGCTGCGTCCGTGCACCAAAACAGGGGAAACTTGTAACCCAAACAGGATTCAGTGGGATGCACAAACGGGGAAGCAAACATGGTGTGATGATATCTTTCCACGCGTATATTATTACGAACATCCCGTTGTTTCGCGTTAAGACGGCAAATAGGGACAAATAAGATTAATACCCTGGATTTTATGTTCACTTCACTATTGTAACAGTACTCATCCCCTTTCTAACGCCCATAGGTGAACAAAGTGGGCGGAATGTTACTCTCTCAAGACGTGCATCGCATGGATACATTACAAAACTGCACTCAAGTTTTATATCGTCAGCTCAAAAAGGCGCTAAACTCCTGACAAAGGTATTGGAATGATAACGGAAGGAATAGTGAATTTTAGGAAGACAGCTGAACACGGTGCAAAATGTGAAGATTATGAGTAAAATTTCAGACTATCGGATAGCAATCCTAAATCCGAAGTGGAGGGGAGAAAACGACCTTAAATCCAGTTAGGAAATCCTGATCTGGGAAGTTGTCATCTGGAGCTTACAAACAAAAGTAACATCGATAATTCAATCACAAAGATTTAACCGAATGATTATCTGATTTGAGCTGCTGTTCACTGTAATGCCCAGGAATACTTCAGAAGGAAGTAGCTTACCAAAAGAAAACATAAAAAATCGACGAAGTAAAATTGAAATAAGAGAGTCAGCTGTACAATGAACACCGTCACGCCACCGAGTAATACCAATGGACGCCAACCGGTTTATGCGTCCGGACTTTTAGATTTGGTGATAGATTCACATGTAGCATGAAGCATTTGAAACAAGGAACATGGACTTCATAACCAGATGACATGGACTCACATCATCTTGTGTCACTCCGAGATAGTCAAAATCAACGCGACCGAGCAAAGGAGGTGCTCTAACCTTATGTATTTACCGAACGTAAACAAGACTAGAAATATACATTTTTGTATGATGATCGCAGTGGGTCGCGAGTCAAAAACAGCGTGGGACACAGTCTAACCGTCAACTATTTAAAACGCCATTGGGGTTTAGTAAGTACTATGCACACCCTCACCTTTTCACTGACCAAAAGATGCGCTACCTTGAAAGCGGTTTCTTCCAGCAGACCAACGTCTGTTTGAGCCTAAAAGAGTGAACAGAACGAAGAGCACGTGAATAAATGAAAACCCACCTTTCAAGCTGCTTAAACAAACAGCAATAATGAAAACTCGGAACACATGAACACAAACATGGGCGGTAGTGGACCAACTCCACAACTTTCCAAGATACCAGGGCACATTTCTAACCGTTTGATTTCCAACCTATTGGAGAATAAGGAGGTTCATCTAAAACTGGGAACGACCAGTAACACTGGGCATGTGAATATGTTGCGATCCGCAGTCACAAAACAAGAACATCATTGGCCTCTATCAAGAGTAGGCAATAAGGAGTGAGAATCAAGACAAGGTATACAGCCAGTTTCATCGTTAATGTACGCGAAACGTATGTGTGAGGATGATACGCTGCGCATAAAAAAAGCTCTTCTCGCGAATGTGTGTATTTCAGTTAAGACGCCTACAAGTGGCCCTGAGGTTAACAAAACACAGTTTAGTTCACAAACAGGTAATTTCGCGAAAAGTTGTTGCTCGGCGTCCGCCTAAGCGTAAAACAACTGTACATGTTTACGTGGTTGGAAAAGAAAACAAGACAACTTCGGATTTTAAACGGTGGCAGAGTTGCCATGGGCAAAAACGGAGCAGCTAAGCAACTGTAACTGAGATACCACTGTGAATCAAAACTAAACAATTGGAATGGAGAAGCTATGCGCACGAGGACGACTATGAAGACACCAATGTTATTACAGTATTGAAGCAAAAAGGCGTCCAATGAAGCAAAATCTTTATTGTACAACTCGCTGGTTGACATGATACGCGCGCGCGCTCGCGTTTATGAATCAGAATTCCGGTTCACAATATCCCAGGTTTCCGTACACAAGTCGTGTGCACTAATGCCCGGTTTGTGTGTGTGTGTGTGTGTGACCGACACCTGCGACTCCTCGTCCGTTGGTCCGATCTCGTTGGGCGATGGCTCGTCCGGTCACTTGTGTTGTCCGCAATCTATTCACTGCGGGCTTTGACTGGATTTTAAAGTCCTGTCGAGATATTCCTCCGAGTGTTGGGATAATCGTGCTACAGATCTGGTCGTCCATTCTATTTTGTCCGTCATGTCTCACCCGTTGGTACAATTCAGTTGAGCGATGGCTCACCCGGTCGCCTAAGCTGTCTCTGATCTGCTCGTTGTGGGCTTTTGGACATAACTTCCCTCCTCGTTGAACTTGTAACGTTTTGTACACTATGTTCTATTTCATAATTCTGATTATTATTCACACGTTTCATTTGCCTCAACTTCTCATGTACAGCCAACAGTTAAACCAGCTTAATCGAACTAATCAATAGTCAGTAAATACAACTCACACACACTTCTCGGTTCGCGAGCCTTGCGTTCTGTCTGCATCCAGTACCGCCAAGAAACAGATTTTTCGAGAGTTTGAAGTTAACTGAATCAATCGGCTAATGTGGCAAAATTTTCTCATTTATCTGCCATCGGAATTAATCTAATGGTCGTCCAACGAATCTCATCTCTGGCGCTGTCCTCCTATCTGGTAGTGGTCTGTTCAACCTAACGGACTTTGACTTATCAGTGAGTAGTTCATATTTTACCGATATATCTCCTGTTTAATTTGTACGTCTATCTTTGGGCCTATTCATAATCGTTACGACTCTTCTTTGATACTACCATATTTTGGTTATTTTCATCATTTGACTGATTAAGCCACTACAAACTATTCCGCCGAGTGATGGAATACTTCCAACTCCGGTTTGATAATCCACGATATGGAGTGCACAAAGTTAAGGATCAACGGTCGGATGATAACAGCTTTGTTCTGACTAAACTCCAAAATCAAGATATATCTGAACAGGTCATGTACCGGGTGGTTTCACCTAAATATGAACGAGTTGCTGATGGACATCATAAATGTTGTAAATCCTCCTAAACGATACGCTGGTTCGTCCTCGCTATCGTAATGCGCTTAGCAGAATTCGGATTCTCGTCCCGGTAATAATTCACACGAAAATTTCGGTCCCGAATAGTACTGTGACTGTCCCCGTATTCCCTCTCAAGACAAGCCAAAAGACGCGTTCAAAATAAAAAGTTTTGTTCCCCTCCAAAACGGGGTGCGGCTAGGATGACAAGTACAAAATATTTATAGGGCGCGTAATGACCACACATTGCCAAGACATCAAGAGAACAGTTGCCCGGAGAAAAGACTTAGGATCGCTAATGAGCATAGCGGTATAAAAAGTCTCAACCAATTCGAACAGTTCCGCTAAGTCAGACGGAGTCAATCGTTTTTTTTCTTTCTCACGAAGGAGGCGCCTTAGGTCTGTAACAGAGTGGGCACCCTAACAATAAAAAATTTTGCAATGAGTTTACAAATGTCCACAGAAGACTGAGATTTACACAGCCAAATCAAAACACCCGCGAGATTGTCATTGGGATCAATTTTAATTCACCCGGTTTCTTCTGGCACCAGTTTCAAGGAGAACAAGTCAGTAATATATATGCAAGCCAACGTCACTAAAGATGCCACTGGACATGCCGGATGTCGTATCAGAAACAAGTTAGAAAGGAGAGGGCAGTTTTTGCCGTATGGCCGACGATCACGTTTGGTTGTTTGTTTGCAAAGTGTACGCATCTTGATGGTAAATATTTCAATTTAGATGTGATTATTTCTAGTAGTTAGGTCCCTTCCCTCCCCCTCTTTTTTCCTCACCCTTTCTGTACAGAGTTTGTTTTTTCCTTCATGGTTATGTAACAGTTAAGAATTAGTGAGAACCACTGATGTATCGCTGTTTATGATGATGATGATGAATGGGCTGGCCTACAATATATCACATGTTATGATAGAACGTAAATCTTGACGCGTCAACCAACGACTGAACTTAGTGTTCATCACTGAGTGCTGGTTTCCAGCCCGCATAAGAGGTCCACATTTTGACGTTTCATCGGAGTGGGCCAGCACGGTTTAACGATAAACGTTCGTGCACTGCATTAATGATCTGATGCGTCAGCAGTTGCGTACAACCATAACTTGCCTATAGTCAGCTAGTCAACCTGTTCCTGGTGGGCACGACTAAGTAATCTTCACTAAATTCACTAACTTGGCACACGACGCGATAGATCCGCGGTGCCTACTCAATCATCAATCGACAGACCAAATCGACAAGATCGTTTTTTACAGTGATACTTCCTGCTAAAACAGATCGATGACAGGGTGTATCAGCGCTAATGACCAATTGGGCAGGACGTTAGTAAAATTCAGATTTACAAAGTGGTTTACAATATACGGAACATAATGTCGAAGAGGAATATCCGAAATAAGGTAACCCTGAATTCGATCGTGGATATTGTTGTTGTACAATGGTTCAAATATGTTGGACGTCTCTTGTCCAATGCTGAACATGGCAGTTCGGAGAAGTGTGTTAAAAAAAGCTTGAAGTCATTTGAGATACTCGTGCTGAATTTTGTATACGGTGTCCTTTGGCCAGAACTGAAGAGTGGCGAGATTACCGAGGTTGGACATTACAAGCAAATCCACGCATAAACCATTCACAGTCTATTAGTACGTTTTTACTGTCGTCACTAAAACGCTAAACAGTGAACATGCAATTCACAGCTGAGTGTGGATGGTCACATGTTCTGTAGTAAAAATCGGCACCAGAGATCGAATATACCACAAGTTTCCACTGTACTTACCCGTAGGTGACAATGGACAAACACTGTTAGGGAAAGCACGAACTCAAATGAAACAGTTAACGAACTGGACCCTCAATTAGAAAAGCGTCTGAGAAAGGGAGCAATCGATAAAAAACTGAAAACGATAACTCTTTGTTTGAGATCGTCCGCGCAAACAAAACGGGGTTTTGCCCAAAGAAAACTAGATTAAACCAACGAGTGATTCCGGTAGTTCAAATTGTACACAACCAACGACTGACCTTCTTATAAATCTCCAAAGCCTCGAGGGCGTTGCCGCAAAGGTCACTCGGAGTGACCTGGAAGGAGGGTTGTTTGGTTTTCTGTGAGGCCAGATCCAAACCCGCTAGGAGACGATGGGAAGCAGAGGAGGAGAGAGAAAAACAGAAAGAGGTTGTAGCAGACAAATTAAGACGGATAGAAAGACATGCACACCACATCACCCGGAATGTGGAACACAAATTCATTCCTGACTTCTTTTGGTGAAGGCAGTCACACTAGTCTGAAAACATTTCCCCTAGTCTGAGTGGTATGCAGTGAAGTCGAAGAGTTGTCCATATGGAGGGTGAAGGCAGCCATTAAGTCTGGCGTTGTCGGAAAGACTTTCGGGCTATATAAGAGGGAACAAGATACGGTGCAATTCACTTTGATCCGCAGTTAGGATACCTGATTTTACATAGCAAACGATTATGTGTTTGACCATTTTATCCGCTTGAAAAAGACCACAACATGCAGAAGGATTGCACGATAGTGTGACACTTCAGCAGTGAGTAATTGAAAAGAAAAAAAACCTAGGCATCACGTTAAAAATAGAACTGAAAAGCCTGAAGTAACTGAAAGTTCACCACATCCAACATCATTCATAAGGACCGCCAGACGAAACTACGTTAATCGAAAGGTAATCAGTGTAAGGTTTACTGACAGCCTGATCCATTGAACGAAGGCAGCAGATACAGCTTATCGAGCTGTACGACTCGCAACCATCAACAATGTAGGGTAGGAGCAGTGCGTACCACCGAAAACCCTATTGGTCAAGTGTTTCGGTAGACAAAACGGCGGCCTGGGAGCCAAATTTTTGTCCGCTCATCTTCACCTGATAAATCCAAACACAAAGTAGCCGGTTATAGGAAGCAGACCAAAGGGATGCGCCTATTTATGACGAGACGTAAAAATAGTTCATGTTGGTTACTTCATTGTCAGTGATACTGTTCGATTAACAGCAGGAATGGGTCGAACTTGTTCATTTTTATGACGATGCGTGTTGTGATTTTGCGTTCAAAAGGAGTTTGAAGAAAAAATCTGAACATCATACTGGTCTGACTGACGGAAGTGGAACAACGCGTTGACGCTTTCACCAAGCAATTATAACAAAGCATGTGACGTACCTGAGAAATCAGAACTTTTGCTCACAGCCTTTTCAGACGCTCCATTGGCCAGTGCTTTGTTACGCAACGAGCGACGGGTCGGACTGAGTAGATCGGTACTTTTGGAACGATAAGTGCGGCGAGCCACAACTACTGCGCACAATCCTTCCATAGCGCCTGCAGAGTAAACCGGTGAGAACAGTGGGGGATACAAAGTTACTCAACTACACAAGTGAAATTACTTCAAGTCAACAGAGCGGAAATAGTTAAGACTGGGTAGCAAACGAGTAAGAAAAAACCGAAGTACAAGGTCATCGCAAAGACGAAACAGAGGAATATTAGGGTAATCGTACGTAATTAGTGTCGAAGGATGAACTTACATCTCACTGCATCATTAGTGTCATTGCCATCTATATTAGGTGGGTCCTTGGACATCTAGCCCAGAAAACACTGTCCTCGACAGTTTCACCTCCTGAATCGTATGACACAACATGGTTAAGATCACGTCTTGCCAACTTACTCTTGAGCTGATCACAGTGTCCGTATCACCCTGTAGGCAGTTTATAAATCACACAGTCTCAACCAAAGCATAAAAAGACGATAGTCCGCGTAATATGTCATCGGCTTTCCCATATGTGTTGTGTGAGTCTCCATCGATTAGTCGAAAACCATCTGCAATGCCCAACTAACCGGCCGCGGCAGCTAATCAATCGCGAGTCTCTTGTTCACGAATTGGGTGCTGCTGCAGAATCTATTAACTTTTTACTCTCTTGTTACACATATTATGCACGTAAACCACTTCTCCATTGTTTGAATCACTACACACTTCGACCCCGTGTGTCTTACATTCTGCTTTCACATGGTTGCAGACATCGTGAACGAACCGTGGTAAATTACTTTTTAATACCCTGAAGGAGCCGAATTCGATGGAATTTCTGTGTGGTTAAACAGGAAACTTCTTTCAACATATAGATGACTCAAAGTAGTGGAATCTACTGTGAAGAGTTACCGTGAGCTTTTGTAAACTGTTTTGTAACATCGCTGATTCATTTATTGATTCTACTAAACTAGGTCATGTTGAACTAGCTGACCTGTACTTGCGTTGTCATAATAAACCGTTTCTCTTGTTCTATGATAGTTCCGTTAAGCGGTAAACATAACAATCGTCAGCAAAGGTTACATATTACAAAGTAAGCTCTGCAGAACAAAGTGTAAAGTAGCATACGCAGTCACGGCAGTATTCATCCTCCTCTACTTCTCAAATCGAAGATACTGATTTTTAAAAATAAAAAACCAGAAGATATCTGCGACCAAAGGAAAAGTGAACAATTTTTCTGTTACCATTTTTTATATCCAAAAGCTTATTGTTTCGCACCCGACATACTGTAACACATGTGGGCAAGATATTGACAACGTACTATAGTGACCAACAATAGTGTGGCTTATCTAAGAATCTCGGCTACAACCCTGTTTTCAGGCTTGTCTATTCTGTACGTATATTTCTATGTACGTCTGTTATAGGAGGCCTGGCACAAATTCAGTGCTAACTGTTCAGTCATGCAACCAGTTGCACGCAATGAATATTCTGCCTTTTCTTAACGACTTACCTATTATCCTCTTCTTTAAAGTAGCTTCAACTGAACGCCACCGGGTGCCGTTTAACGTACTCGAAGATTTTGCGCACTCTTCGTTTGGCGTGCTTTTGAGTGCCCAGTACTGGGCTTGATTGTTGCCGTTGGTCCCAGATTAGACTAGAGCTAACTACTTATCATATTTCCAAAAATTCTTCGAAATACAAGGTTTGTTTCCAAACTCAATCACACACTTTCAGTTTGATGCCTCTTGGGACTAAATTTCGACTGCATTGTAGAAAAGGCGCTTTAAATTGTTAGTGGACGAAGGTCAAGCACAAACCCGCTTGTCCACTACAGTACCTAAACTTGGATATCCATGGCAAGCGTGATTAAAACTGGTGACCTCAGAGGTAGTGGCACTGCTTGTTACAGTGGGTTACATCCGACTTAATTATCATGAGCCAGGTGTTAAAATGACGTTAGAGTGATGGCGAACAGTGACCACGTCATAGATCAGGTATGTTACCAGTTTTCAGATTGTGGCACTCGAATCATGACATGGTAATCTACCCGTGCCAAAACAAGAGGAAAAGTGCAGATCGGGTTCCACCACGTAAATGTATCAATGGTAGGCTAGTGGCGTTAATGAAAAATTGTCTCGAGCTCATTGTAAGTGAGTGAGCCGCGACTGACAGTGCTAATAAGAGATTGTCATACAAAACGAGACCTTCGTGTTTGTTTGTTGTTCACATGAAGTCTTTCACTGGCCTACTCATGAACTGTAAATTTTAGAACCGTATCATACGCAAAGAGTAGCCTGAAAAAGCTGACCATATAAATGTAATCTTAACTTGAACAGACGCTGATTCTAAACAAAAGCAAAACATGAACACAAAAATATAGCACAAGGCATCACAATAGTAGGGCTTACCAGCAATCCACAAATGCACCATCAATGGTCGTAACAACTGCAACGCGGTCTCATAATAGAATTGGGCCAAGTCCAATTCGCCCATTTGCAAACAAATGTCACCCAAATGTTTGTTTCTTTGGGCAGTCAGTTTCCTGTGTTTGTTAACACTAAACAAGGGAAATCATAGTTGTTGAACAGACAGAAGGTGGTGGTTACGTGCCAAAGGAATATCAAAGATTAGAAAATCTAAAAGCCAAACAAAACACCAGGAGGCACGCAGAAAAACAAATTTAATCTCAAGGTGAATACGTTGTCTATTTGAGTAGGTGGACTGTACCATTCATGATAGACGAGGAAGAAAACAGAACTTAATTCCATGTTGATTTCTGTTATGGAAGCTTTGGCCCGTATTATGCTTCAAAAAAATATCTCTCGTAAAACCCGGTGGAGATACCTGATGGGAGAACAGAATGAACTTGTGAGGCGTGGGCTTTTGATTGATAATGACTGCTAATGGACAGGTAGAGTAAAGAGAGATATTGTAACCAACCAGAAATACTTCTCCTCAAATCGCACGGAAAATGTCTAGTTGACAATTTAGGTAAGCGTTAGTGCGCAATGAAGAATTACCACCTGTAGGTTGCAAAGAGATTGGATTGGATGAAAGCATCGATACGAAATCAATCAATGATTCGCAGAAGGCTGCGACCAATCAATGTCGACAGGGCGAACGCTACCTGAGCATCTAATTTTGTTATAATGAGTATCGGAGCAAAACAAGTTGCTTAAGCGCACTACATGCTAAGGCTAACGAGCTACAAGCGGAGCTGAGCAGACCAATAGGAAAGCCAAGGCGCCGGCACTAACTGTAATTCTTCATTTTACTGGTGCATCTTACTAATAAAATAACCATAGAAACTCAATAAGCTGAGATTTGCTTTGTGCCATAAGGTCTGCTTTTGATTTCGTATCCGGAAAGCAGCAACTCTACAACAAAGGTTAGAGTGAGCGTCATGAGATGTGTTAGCGAGCTTCTGCATAGCTCCAGAATGGGATATGTTTTAGGTAGCGTTACCAACGTAACGTGTAGCAGATCCTCGGAGAAGTACTCAACGAGATGAGGTGAATTTTGTATAGGCATCAAAGCCGCCTGTGTGTCCCACACTCGCGTCAGAACTCAAGCTCTGTTCTGATTGGTCACGCCCTCAACGAAAAACGGCCCATTCGTCCACGCACATGAGTGGGGCTGCCGCTTATAAATATGACAATGTAGTTTGTACTTCTACTGAGTCACGAATTTTCTCGACCGTTGTTACAGCCTGTAAGGCCCACCGTAGATAGCACATTTGCGGAAATACAGCAGTGAACATCCGGGGACATGTGACCATCCAAATGGTAATGTTGACTTACGACTACAACAATTTAACGTCAGTGACCTGCCTTATTTGTCAGGTGCAAGTCGCGATAACAACGTCTGTCCGTCAATCATAGGGTCAGATTTTAGCAAGGTTAGCGAAACCAGGCCTATCTGAGAATTTGGCCGACTGGCAGACAGTATTAAGCACAAGTGTTCTTTTGTTGCTGTGTCAAAACATCTGCTGGCAGAAAGTTCATTACGAAAACAGATGAACACAACGTAAAAGGCAAAACACACAACCATGAACAAAAACATTTACATGCATGATCCATCTGCCTTGACGAATACCAAACTGGTTAACACGCGACATCAGCGTGATGCAAAACGAGAGGTAACGGTGTCTATCTCTCTTGTGGTTTACGAGAGTAATTATCAGTGTACATATCCAAATTGCATACAACCCATCCATGTTATGATTAGTTTAACAGTGTCATACAGTGTTCAACGTTAAAAGATTGATTAAAATCTAACAATTTTGCCATGAAATCCGAGGCAAGTCATGTTGTGCTTTTAGGTTTATCGTATAATTTGTGGACTCTCATATGACGTCACGCTACCCCACCTCACCTGGACAGACCGGTAAACACATGTACCAACATGTTATTCTAGGTCGTAACTACTGGATCAAAACCAGTGTACACACGACTGAAAAATCACAGGTATATGTTGCCTTCCTAATTTATGAAAACAGATGTTTGATTTCGGGGTCAACGGTAGTAGGCAAGTAAGTATTGTAGTTTTACAATCGCTTAAACGACTATATGAACATAGTGGTGACGCTTTCATCTATATCCTGAGTTTAGACTGGGGTCGGATAGTGGACGTAATACCAGAAAAATTGCGAACCACCTGCCTTGTAAAAAGTTGGAAAAGGTTAACTACTTCGGCGATCATTTTTGAAGTAGCGTGGATTACAGAAAGCAATATTTATGGAGTTAGCAAATGTATCATGTCCTCAAGGAGTAAAAGCCATCTCCAGGATTGTCGTGTTCACCTAACTCTGACCTGGAGGACGTTAACCAGTCTGTGTAATTAACAGTCCCCATAGAGAAAAGCGAAGCTTAAAGGACATGTGTATAAGGGAACTACGTTCTGTTATATTACTTATGTAAAATTAGTAGTAATGTCGTTATTGGATTGCCTGTGAGGTGGAAAAATGAGTAAAGCGAGGCAATCGAACGGTACAGTGGCTGTTATGTGCAAACCAATTTACTCTCGCTTACAGTTCTGCAGTCTGTTTACGGTGAAGAGGAACCGGCACGTTTGAGAATGGACAAAACGGCCCTACGAATTATGCCCCCAACTCATCTGCGTTTACGACAGTGGATTATGAGTATCAATAACTGATTTATTGTATTCCGTAGTGATGATAATGAGAAATACTCGTGAAGGTTTGTTAACTGACTATCCCGCAATAAGAATGTGTGAACATGAAGAAGTCAACCTGACAGCAGACTAACCAGTACAGTTTACCTAAGACTGTACGCAAAAAATAATGAGTTTTGGCGGGGTGATAATTAAGAAAATTCATCGATGATCACAGGTATTCATTTAACGCATATGGTGTAGCAATGGGGGAACTGAAACCTGCTGGCGTCGATGGAAAAAGATAGTCGATTGACAAAGGAAAAATTTCACGATCGTGTGTTACCTCAAAATCAGCATTTTACGATCGATTTCGCATCCGATCGAACTTATCAAACAGACAGCCATTTCACCAACAGTGCTGCAAGCATCAAACTGGACAGGATGGTTGTGATATTAGCTTAGATATCGAAGTCTGAATGATCAGGACTGATTAGCCTAGTTGAAATTTAAAGCAAGAATTTTGCTTTATGATGTGCATCTATAAACCAGTAGACTAGGGAGAGTTTCTGTATCGCATGAGGTAAGCAGACAAAGACGACCATATGCGCACATATGAAATCATAAAGTTCGATAGACAGTAAGCCACCGGTTCAATAAACAAGATGGAGACGGGTGGGGCAATCAAAACTATAACAGGCAAACCTAGGGAGAGTGAAGCGCAGTAAAGAGAGAACACTGGGAGAAACAGGCAGTTTTGGGAACTGTCTGAACTAAGACATGGGGGACAATGCGGGATCATACTGATAAGAGAATTTAGT
This sequence comes from Paragonimus heterotremus, assembly GCA_013368495.1. NCBI lineage: Eukaryota > Metazoa > Platyhelminthes > Trematoda > Plagiorchiida > Troglotrematidae > Paragonimus > Paragonimus heterotremus. The sequence continues at coordinate 46,615 of LUCH01003633.1, read as the reverse complement.
CGAAGTGTGTTCATCTTGCAACCACACATCGAGTGCATGGGAAGTGAAAACTGGTCACAGGCGGGAATGTCAAACGGCACAAGCACCACAAAATAAAGCACAAATCAAGCAAGCTGGAAAATAAGCAAAGGTGATGACCTGGTGTAGAGAAATGAAGTCATTCACCATGCAGTTGGTCACCGTAAGTCGGGTTCGACTCCAGGTCTGGAAAACTTGCGATTCACAGAGTCAGCAGCTGAAGATGTTAAGTGAGACGACAACTAATCGGGTTCAGTGGCCTCAATACCATTGTTTTTAGCTGGCCGAGTTATCTGTGAAATAAGTGCATTTAAAAATGCGGGGCAGGGAAGCCATAATGAAGTTGTTTCTCTTCCTGGTCAGGGGTTGCGTTCCTCTTCACAGTTGTATGACAGTTAAGCATCACTGAGAATCACTGATGTAATGCTGTCGATGATGATGATGTGAATGACAATGTTTCACGTCGTATGCAACTGACAACTGACGACAAGCTCTTGTACACTTTGTCCTATGTAACCGCTTGCAGACTTCGTCCACTCTTTAAAAAGAAGCACTCTAACTCTCAAGGTGACATAACGATTGTCGTCGTATTCACAAATGAGCTTGGACCAAACTATATTAACTGGCGGTACGCTTCCCCAGTGTTTTTCCATCTAATGTCTAGAGAGCCAACGAGTGGTTGGATCATTACAGTGAAAAAACAGCAACGACTGATTCACGTACTGTGTGTTGTCCGAGATGGTAACGTGTCGCAAACAGTAACATGCTGCATTCTCAGTCTTAGATATTTTATCCGGCCTTGTATGCTTACTCTTTTCCCGCACTTTATATATATTTCCCCCAGGATATTACACGTCAATGTTCCAGTGAGCGGCGGTTCGAGCCACAGTACCTTCAAGATAAGATCAAAGCCGTTATGAAAGAATGAACTGAGTAATCGGCTGCTTCATGTCTTATTCTCAGGGACAGGTGTGACCCAGACCATAGTGCCCTTGAGTACGACTCAGCGCATAGAATGACGATAATGACGAGACTATAGCGGGTAGGTAGAGTGCGAGTAGGATCCCGAGCAGGAAGCCTGTGGCGTTCTTTGACCTCAGCTGTTGTAATGCTAATCAATTCGTCGTCAGCCCTATGTGCATACAAGTAGGCGTGTTAGAATATGAATATGATGTGTCCGATTCAACTGGCCACTAATATGCATACAAGCACTCGAAACACTGTGTCCGAGATATGGAATTCACAGCGGAAATACACAGATCATACACCAGTACTATAATGACAGTGAAACATCAAACGTGGACACAGATAATTATATGTCAGGCAATTATGCTGAGAAGAGCAAACTCAAGTGTAGAGATGAACGAAAGTAAGGGAACAGGATTCAAGGTCTAGAACCCCTGGTCTAAATTAGAATAGACAACATCCAGATATTGACACCTCCTGAAGAAATAACGGAGCTGTAAAGGAATGCAAAATGGCACCATACAGTTGTTATGGTTCCGCTTCATAAGTTGTTATTACGTCAACGGACGGTAAAATTCAAGTCATTGGTCCTTATTACCTGAAATATCCTATGATGTTTCCAGCCAGAAGTTATGAGTCCCAGGCCGGGTGACGAACACGACTTACTATTCATAAGTTACTGATAAGTACTGTCATCGTCACTGTCAAGTTATCGACACCTTGTGCAGTGAGTTGGAGTCTAAAAATATGGGACACACTCGAAAATCACAAACAAATTCCTACCCCATAAACTTCTGATTTTCGAGTCATCATCTGATGAATGCGATGGTCTATGACTACGACACACCTTAAACTCACACAGTCGGTCAATCCAGACCACACCTGTGACCTTAGTAGTCGTGATACAAACTGACCGATAGGTAGGGTCAATTGGTTATTCCAAACAGGGAGACAGCACTTCCATATAATTCGAGCAGCAAAAGGTCTACAAGAACCACAGTAACACACAGCAAGTATTGGGAAACTGAAACCTTCCAAATTGTTTTAGAAATTAACGGGACAAATGGCTAAACACTGAGTAGCTTTGTTAGTGAATGGTATCGAGGTTAGGCTGATTCATTTAGGTATACGAAGACGAAAGTAAAGATGAGATGAAACATGGAGAATGCTGTGCTAACACCACAGGTACGAATAAGGGAAACTTTGAATAGGGAATCAAAAGAGACAAACAAGCGGTCGTCCACTTGCTCGCTTATCACTGCGAGATGTTGGGTCGGAAGCACGCGAATATACACACACAGCGCCGAAACTTACTGAGCTAGTGTGATGATCGGTTGTCTCTGAGCTAAAGCACATACTGTACCATCTGACACGGAGGCGAACATCCAAGGAGAGCTATGGCGACGTGGAATTAAACAGGTTACAAACAATAAGGTGAATCCCTTCCATTTGTCAGCAGCACCTTATAGTAAATGAGCGTCAAACATAAACGTGAGCAAAGCACCAGAAAATTGCTCATTAGCCCCAGCGCAGTTTACGCCTCATCAATATACACCACTATCTCAACGAAGTATATGGTGTTTAAGTTGAAAAACAGCAGCTGCCGGCTATTAAAAAAACAGGCAAAGAGGGATGCTTCAACCAAACTATCGGGACTGGCTGACATCCGACGCAAACAACTAAAGAGTCCGTACACTAAGGATATCGGGCAGAAATGTGTTGCGAAAAGGCTTCAAGAATTAGCGTAAATAAACGTATAAAATCAGACCGTTCTCCATAGATGTAGCAGAATCGGCTTCGTTAAGCTGTTCGCACAGGGACAACACATTATATTCAATGTGAGACAGTAACCACGCTAGTGGCAATCAAATGCATGTTATGTTCATCGACTAGAGTTCTTTCCAATCCCATTAAGACGAATCCTTTGTTTCGAAAATGCTTCCAGACCATGTTTGCTTTCTAACCAAAGATCCTGAACCGGTTTCAACAAAACATTTGTTTGATGGTATCTCCTGTTTTACTCCTGCTAAATTTATTGTTTTTTAACGTTTTGAATCAAGCAAGACATTTTCTAGTGATTCCAAAAATATCAGAAGGACGAGGGCTTGGAGGACATTGAGTGGCTTTGGGTTGTTAGAGAAACCAAAGTCGTTTTCTATAGGGAAAGAACAGTATCTACATTTCTGGAAGCAGACAGACGACGGTCATGATTAACTATCTGGTAATTACTTTTCACAACCTTTCTTCACGTGATTGGGATGATCAGATCCTAAACACGATAAAGCAAATTTTATTAGGTGCCATCATTCAAGGTAGAATCTGTATTAGGTGAAAGTTTGTCAAAGCCGATACTGAACAAGCGCTACGTAGAAGACATCCTAGCTATTTTTGATAATTCAAGTTATTTGGACGCATCATTTTCTGAGGTGAATCAATCACATCCCAACCTCAAGCTAACTAGAGTGAATGAACTAAACAACTGCCTTCCATTATTGAATATTCTACTTATCCGAAGATTAGATGGCACGACAGGAAGATCTATTTACAGAAAGCCTACTTGGACAGGACAGTATATACACTTTGAAAGCTTCCGTCTAGTGCAATTTAAAAGGAGCCTTGTTCCAACGCTATTTCAGAGAGCACGGAGGCTATGCACAGATGATAATCTACCACAAGAATTAAGCACACTCAGAGATAAGTTGTTGGCCAACGGGTACACTTTGCAGTTTATCAGGAAATACAACAGTGTCATCACCCCAAGGATACAAGAAACAGCAGTACCAAAGAAGACGGTATACTTGGAACTCCCGTTTTTAATGGACGGCTGGTCAACAGTGACAAAAAGACGTCTAACAGCTGCTGTATCCAGATCTTATAACGCTGTAAAACGATGTGTAACACAACGAACCAAGGTCTTGCCAGACTCCTCGACTACGAACAAACAGCCTACGTCTGTCACATCCCACTGTCTATACAAATATTCATATGGTTGCAGTATGAGCTACATAGGGAGGACAAATCGTCAGTTGGCTCCTCGTATCAAGGAGCATGCTCCCAAGTGGTTAGTATCACAACTAGAAACACCAGGCGCATGCATCGAGGCCGACGGACGGCACCCGGCATCAACAATAGCGAAACATCTAATCCAATTAGGACATACAGTCAAGGTTTGTGACGCATTCTCTGTGATTTTTCGAGGTTACAGGAAACGTATCCTCCAGTTTGTTGAGGCTCTGGCTATCAGGCATTAAAATCCCCCCTGTGTGTTCAGAAACATTTTGTGTTCACGCTGTGGCTGCCTTGGTAGTCAGCATTCCCATTTGTTTAATCTTCACTTCCGTGTCTGTCTGTCTAATCCCTTAAGCCATTATTTCCGCCCTACGGAAACTTATCTTACTGTTTAAAATTAGTTACATGTCCATGTGTGATCAGAATGTACGAAATGTTACTTTGGAGAACATCACATGATTCAAGTCTTCTCATTGCCTTATTCAACTTCATAAAGGGAACAAATTGCTTCAAAAATAAATAAGACGTAACGGTTGTTTGCCGTCTTGATCTGTCGATGTTCATCGATCACAGTACCCACCGCAACAGCCTGTGTAGGCTTTGATTGAGTTCACGTCCTAGAGTGTGGAAAATGTTCCAGTCTAATTTCGTTTCAACCTTAGTCTTAATACGCGCGTCCACTTTTAGTGTTTGACGACCATAAGTGAATCCACTTCCACGAAATCTGTTCTCTTATGGGAATAAGCTTTCTTTTGATTACCGCTTGTTCCGTTTTGAAATCGTACGAATTACGCTCTCCGTCTTTGCTCATCACTCCATGAGTCCACCATCTCGAATGCCCGGCGAAAAAGTGACTCACACCTAACGCCCATCAGTTCCGGAGCTGCACAATAAAACTAGGTATTTTGTCGCGATTTACGGTCTGTCGAACAACTGACCTACTCAATATATTAGATCGCATCAGCGCACATATAGTTGAATTTTGTTTGCGTTTTACTCTCAAAAATTGTTGCATCATACTGTAACCGATGGCCTCTATTGGCATGATTCTCCATCATAAAATCGGGGCGAGTTTGTGGAGAACCAGGAGGTGAAGTAGAAAGACAGTTGGTGGCCAGTCTTAGGGAAAAAGGACATTTATATGAAATTCGTTGTGTGATTCTACACTATACGTTCGTGAGAGACAGGATTCACTGGTCAGCCCCTGACATATCGTGTACACTAACTGCAGTGTGGGGGTCGGTTTGAAACTTTACAGTCAAGGCAATACTTAATGCACAGTTGCCGTGGGCAGCAACTACTAACAACAATTAACACGAGTATATTATGCCAGACCACGATCATACCGGGCTTTATAGAAGGGACGTTAGTTCTTATTGGTACTGGCCTATGGACTGTAGAGCTAAGAGTGTGTGGTGTTTTGCCAGACCGGTGATCACGCGACTGTGTCGAACGCCAAGTACTACAACAGACAGTCGGCTGCACTGTGAGGTATAAGCGAGACAATATGGAAGAATCGCCAGCGCAGCCTTGTGATCGTAAATCTAAAGCTGCAGACGGTCACATAGAAGTAAGTTGATTTTGATGAATACTCAAAAAAGAAGGCGCTCTAAATAAAGCAGACAATAGATGGATAGTGTAAAGCTACCCACTAAGTGACAGCCTAAAACGTTTAGCGGACGACAAAATTTGTTAATTTCCTGTAGTTGGGTACATTCTCTGTAAGTCACTAACACATTATGAACTGATAATGACAGGATGACACCCTTTGGGCCATTCGAATAACTGGACACGAACTACATAGCAATTTACAAAACCATACATTGATAAGAGTAGTTGGGCTGTGAATACACATTCCATCATTTGTTTCGTAGAGCTTTGGAAAGTAGTGAACGAACAGTCAGGTAAATTTATCTGTACTTTAGAATGTACTGCAACAGACGACGCTGGTCAAATTGAAAAGATGAATCTGTCGTGAAATTGAACGCTCACTGGGCACGTCTAAGCAGTCTAAGTAGTTTCACAGATGACTGGACGAATGTTCTTTTCTAGGTCCAATATACCTGTACATAATCGTTTTGAAGGACTGCGCCCAACTCAATTTTTTAAACCTGTCATAAAACTATTCAACCTATATGATGATTTAGCAATAAACTTCAACAAGCTCTATCGATTTCCGTGCAAAGCAGTTGTGATCAGAATATCTTTACAAAAATTCCTTCCAGTGATGCACCATTTACGAGCATTAGAACAAACTAGTGCATGATTTTTCAGAGTGTGAGAATAACATACAATTCACAGAAAATTTACAAACCGCAAGAAAATAAAGATGCTTATGTAAATTCGAACCTTCACCAGGTTGCTTACGAAGCAAACAGAAATCGGTAGACAATCTTATGATGCAATAAACTTGCGGCTGGGAAAAGCCGGATAGACGAGCGCAAAAGAAACTCAGTCACCATCAGTTAAACATACCAGTAACTAATCGAAACGAGCCATTAACTGCTGAGTAAGAGGTCAGGTTTGTCATCGTTTTACTGTAATCAATCGGAAGGCCAAACTTTCAGAAGACTTCTTGGTGTTCTATGCGCATACTCGCATGAATTCCTCAGTTGATGATGTTGTTACTACAAATTCTAGTAAGTTGTTCCAGATTGGCCACAATCGCACAGGTGGTACGCTGCTTAGTGGGATGTCTTAAAAGATTAGATGTACCATATTTGTAGAAGAGGTACAAAGGGATAGTAACAAGTAAAATCATCCGCCGCAGACGTTCAAATGTAATGCGGTAACCGTTACCGTGTTGGGCCGGTACTGATGTTACATTTTGAGGGTAACTGAAGTGGGTTTTCTTTGTTTGCGTGCGCGTAACAACATATAATTCTTTTTAAAAAAATACCCGAAATAATTAGTCAGAAAATCTTATGGTGAGTTCTGCAATGGATCGAGATAAACCATTTCTCGTGCAAACGATTCACATACAACAGATGTTATTCCTCAACTAAAGCTTGATATAGATTTTGATTAATAAACTGGACCTTCCAAAACTGCCACTCAACGACAAAGACTACTGTTATCAGACTGTACTAGTCAGGATGATATGAGTAACAACAGTTCGTACAAACTTCGTGTTCTCGTCTACCAGTCCTATCAAACTAACTGAAGATGTAAGCAAGTGTTTACGAATTGATGTTACAAAATACATATTTCACGGATGACGTATAGATCACCGTCAGGTATCTAACAACATCCTCAGTAAAACGTATTCAACTTCATTCACTGATCTAGGAGGACGTATTCAAATTTTCAAACATAATAAGCACTTGATAAGTGCAACTGAAAACTACTGAAGAGAACCACACAGAACAGACAGTTGTAAAATTTATTCAGAACGGACTCTACGAGAAAGAAAAACAGAGAGTATGACGATGCATAATATATTAGTGTGAGGCAGATGAGATGAACTGACCGATAAGTCGGTTACTGGAATAAGTGACCAGTGAAGCCAACAGTAAGCCTCCGATTAGTTATTGTTTAGAACGTGGAAAAGTTCTGTCTGGGGAATACTTTCCAATGATACTATGATTTGTTCCCCAAAATTTTGTTTATGTGCCTGCCCCAGATCCACTACTACCGGCGTGTATTAGATGTTAATATGGTAATTCACTATCTACGGTTTTAGTGAGCAGTAAAGTACGGTAGTATCACTGATCTGGCTGAGCACCCGTACAAAGGCACCTTGCCCGCGCACTGACGTGATGGTACGATTCGCCAATTAGCAGACCGTGAACCTAAGCACCTGTTGTGGACGCGCTAAAACATGTGCCCAGAATATGTTGCGGATCTTTTAGAAAAAATTTACCGAAAAGGCGCATACTTATAATAAAATGTACCTCACTGATCTGATGGACGTCAGCGAGTTTCCCAAAACGTTTAAAAAGATATAGAAAATTGCAAGTGTGAGGTATATTACCCAGGTACAAATCGTTGCATCAGATCAAGCACGTGTTGCAACGACTAATATCTATGTATAACCACTGTGAAACAGAAGCACAAACCTACATATACCACAACTTTTCTGTACCGAAATAACCGAATATATGGAAAATGAAGACACCCTGAAGGACAGTCGATTGCTAGTAGTCCCCTGCGAAGATTCTGGAATAAGTAGATTCCAAGACTATGACTTACACGAACATGTGCGCTTATTTTCAGCATGCGAACATGCGTGCATACGATGATTCGAAACGTATACAATTTTTTTTACAATGCCTGCTTGTATTGTTGACTCCCAACTACGCCCATTCATTACAAATATATAGTCGAGTTTGTATACTGAAACGATGATCGTGAAGTTGTCTGAACTAACCAACGGTGCTAACGAGTGGTATGAAAAAATATCAAACGAAGTCACGCAAGTTGATTAAAGCCTAGAATGTCTGCAGGAACACTTAAAATCAATGGCTGCTTCGAGTGAAACGTTTCTATGGGGAACCTATCGCAAGAGGGCTCGTGGAAGAAGCTACGACGCTCAATCATGATAAAACGCTGCGTAGATTTGTAGTCGTGATTTCTTATACGTTTTACAATTTGTGTCCGTCATTAGACAGCTTCCAGATGCTGTATTTTTGCAGACATAACACAAGCACATAACTGAATAGAAAATATTCAGACATGCCACGGACAAAATCAGCTGGTTAAAGCAACTGACGACTGAAAAAGTAAACAAATTTCGACTGACCTTGAGGTGACGCATTGAGTAGAAAAAAAAGCAAAATTGTGTGCGTTCAGTCAAACAGACTCATGCTGTGCGTAAAGTACAGTTCGCACACCGGAAAGTTATGTCTTGTTAATGAATACTCGCGAAAACAGTTGGCAACGGATCCGGTCTGGTTAGTGTGAGAATGCAAGGCACCGAAAAACAACTTACCCGAACAATTTAAAACTAAACAAGAAAATCAAGGAGAGGCAGAACGACAGAGATTATGATGATCACGAGGTAAAGTGTGATGACTGAGTTTGAATGACCTCAGTGGATCGAAATAAAAAATGCAAATATCGATCTTCTAACCACCAAGCTATGTTTTGAGGAATATTTGTTTCCCAAAATGTCCATTAAAACAACTCGGTTAAAACCGGATTGTTTGACTTCCCCGTTATGCCAAATTTGTTACCTGTCTGATAAATGTGACCCAGCCACTTGATAATGCTCTTTGCGTTTATACAACCCACTAGGAAACCAACCGAAACCTTACTTCAGGATGACTCAAGGTGAACGGGTGTTATTTACATCCATGATCGGTCTCGCATAGCCATTAAAGTCATACGGAATTGCCAAGGGTCAATGTGTTGTTCCATCGCCAGAGGTCAGTCTGACCTTAGCATGGCCAACACAACCAAAGTCAGATGGACCGCCTCTACCATGGTTAAACAAGGAACCACTGTCTGGTGATAGCAACACTGCTCTGTGTTCCTGACTGGACAACTGTGCAGGAACAACTCGTAGTCATTCACTTCCACTTTGCTGCTGATCACTTTCAGTATAATAAGACTCACGAAACCATCCTCATGCTTCAGGGAGCCAGTCTGGGAACAGACTGAATGGTAACTTAAAGCCATGAAGCCAGAATACTTAGTATAAAGTTCTGTTTTGATCAGGATTTTTGTTGCTCCATTTTCAGGAGATGAAAATGGTCACATCAAAAGGCACAGCAAAACACCGATCAGTAAATACGACTCAAAACCACATCCTACGATGGCAATAAATAACGACAGTCAGCATCCTTCAAACCCATTACGGAAGACCGAATAGAACAAACACACACCAATCTTGATATCATTTTTTTACATCACTAAGCTAAATCAGGGACATTTCTCTGTGACACCCTCTTCAACCACACACAAAATGAGCAAACGGAGTTCCATACGATAGGTGCTGAGCCGACAGGCGTAACACGTGAGATACCTTGGTAAAGTGAAACTATTTCAAATTTTAAAAAAATCAACCAGTTCCCAACGTTCCCACTGTTCACACGACGTTGTCACCATACATGAGCAATGTTCCGAAAGTAAGGATGACTGAAAATTAATGGCCTGAGAACAGCACTGGTTCGTAACGGCCAGGTTTCGCAATTGTAGAACAGTGAAGCGTGTGCGTTTGCATTGTACATCTTGCACTTCAATGAGAGATAAAGGTTACGGCGGTACAGTAGAAGCTCCAGGCTACTGTAACCCATCCGGGTTTGTGCGGTACATGAGAAGATTTCATTAACGTCACCAAAGGCTGTGCTACAATTCTCAAAATAGACCAAACTTCAAACAAGCTCATTTCGGCACCATTCAAAGTAATGACACACACAGGACTCTTACAGTCATGAAACTAGGTGAAGCAAATCTTAAACCAAAAAGGTGACACCACAACTGCTTTTAGGACTGTCTGTGCATTGTCGCAAAGCATGGAAATATCACCGATATGGTCTGGGTCCAACATTAGGAATGGTGGGAAAAACTTCCCGACATAATTAATAAGGCCATGGATAACTTCATGTAAGATATCCAAGGCTAAAATTCGGAATATAGAGGAACAGCTAGAATAATCTTGGATAGAGATTGTGAAGAGTGATATCAGTGCGCTAAACTTCTAAACTGCACATGAGATCTGACCAAGTAATACATTTCGAAAAGACACAAACCTACCAGTTACATATTTTCTCAACGAACAGTTCTGCGGAATACCCCTGACGACACAGGGTTATCCAGGTAGTTATAAACAAAACTACTGCTTGTCGTTGGAAAAGGTGATAGTGTTCTAACAGACAGCGAAGGGTGCAACTTCGAGTAACACTCACGAAGTCTGGCGACGAAATCCAGCAGGCTTTTTGCGATACTGCTCTTCCCGCTTCTCGAACAATGTGCGCCGTATGATGGATAGTAACAACCTAAATGCAACCGAATTCAGGCTTTCACCTGCGTGTCTGTCGCATACTGTGAACGGGCTTTTCTAAAGGATGAGAGCAATGACTGATTCCCAAGGAATAGGAAACTCCACAAGACTACAAGCCCTGAAGGACAGGATGAACAATTAACTAACGAGCGTTTCGTCTGAAACTCCTGAAAGAGGATGGGAGTAATTGCCTCTGAGCTGAATGCCTCAAGACGCTTAAAGGTTCAAAGCTCCTGGTAGACACCCGTTTCTATGGAGGAGACTTCGGACACACGCTGTGGAGCACAACTGGTAGCACGACAGAGAACAGTCGGCGCAGAAAACCGGATGGACCGAAAGTAGAAATTATCTGCCAGCGTTTCAGGCGTCTTGACAAGAAACTAGGTCCGCGTCATATAATATCATTATCAAATTTGCAGTGCAAGTATACTGAAGTCACCATCCACGAATATCGATGTTTGGACAAGCAACCAACTGTCTGAACTACAGTATACAGCCACCACACAGCACATACACAAGTTCAAAGTGACCATCATGTTTGAGATGTCAACGGGATCAAATGTACGTCAGCAACCATGGCTGAGTTAGTATGCTCACTTGAGCACAAAATTCACCCGACTAATCGATATCACGTGAACCAACTTACAGACAGACACTGGGGCTCGATATGCTTCATGTGAATGCTAGCCTGGCACATCGCTGACGAATGGTAAAATTCAACTGTGAATACGCTTGAATCCGTTTCAGAAAAATCGATCGTACGTGTTTCCGGTTGATAGACGTACCCGCCACGAATCCGTTCACACACTCTATGGAAGCGCTTGATCGAGACCCAACAACCATAATTCATTCGAGTATGTGTAGAAAATAGACGTGGACAAATATTATTTTACGTCCTCTCTTTCATAGAAGAGAGTAACTTCTTGAGGTCAAGTATACATAGAAGGTGTCGAGACGGGGAAGCAGTTGTGCAACTTAGTCAGTACCTCCGGACAACCGAGAAATTCGCCAAAGTGCACTATCCTCGCCGGTGACCGCCCACTGATAATGCCGTCATGTTGGAGCTAAACTTCTGTTTGTATACCATATAATACACCATATCATACTGAATAACCAAACTTTCCACGCTCCTTATTGAAACACTGTTGGTGTTGTGACTCGTTCTCTTGTTGTGAGGTTACGTTTTGGCTTAGGCTCCGAATGTACGAAACAAATGATCCCCTGTTCATCTATGCTTGACCACGACATACAGAGCGAGAGGTTGTGAACTTGCTCACTAAGTCAGGTTATTTGCATTAACCCCAGAGAGCACAGTAGACTGGTTGAATATGGCTGAATAAAACGACTGCGTAATTTAAATCGCCAGAATTTTTAGCCGTCTTGACAACAGTAGACTGAGTCGTAACCAGAACATATTCGGTCGTCATAGTCAGCACTTGCTGTGAGCAAATTATCGGAGACAGGCTATGAGTATCTACTGAAGTAAACGTGGTACGTTTATGTAATCGTACCGAGAAGGCTAGTGGTTCGATTCCCAATACCGCTATGGCGCGTTCGACTAACAGAAAAAGCCATAAATTCCAAGAGTGTCGTGAGAGGCCTGCAATTTTTTGGGTAAATCAGATAGCAACAAAGAACAGCTTGATATGATGACGATAGTGAACAACAGTACTGACCCTGAATCGGTTTGTACCGGGCTAGTCCCCATTCCGTCTGTCGTCCCGCTTCCTGTGTAGGGTTTGCTAATAAAACGATGCTCGTCCGAAGATCCACTCTCCGTTGATTTGGATGTCGCGGTATCCACGGGAAGAGACAAACCACCGATACCAGACTCGGAACTATCATTGTCTGAAATGTCTATATTGCTGAGTGCACTGATTTTGGCTGATTTCGGATCTTGAGTGAGAACGACCTTTTCCAAACTGCGATAAATGTTGGAGGCCAGCTCTATTAGGGCACCAACCAGGCGGGGATTGAGAATAGCGGCATGAGAAGAATTTGACTGCATCTGGGAACCAGTCAAATTAGTGAGGCCACTTGGATACGTGGGATCTAGACTGGAAAGATCACAGGAGGATTGGCGAAGGCTGATAATGTCCGTGTTGAATACCTGTTCAGCAGGATGGGCTAAAATTTCGTCCGTAGTCAGAAGCAAACTTTGAGGTAGCTAAATGCAAAATGACAGTCAAGTGTAACAATTAAGAAGTTCATATCTTTAGGTTGCATGCAAGCAAACGTTTCCTAAGGTGATCGTCAGTATCAGAATGTAACAATATTTAGCAATAATTTTCCAAACCAACTATTTTCTTTTGAGATTGTTGTTATCTAATTATAAAGAAGCAGATCACGTGTTGACTAGTGTATTACTTTAAGGAACAAACACTGAATAAGTGAAGACAGGCGGAGCCTAGAATAACAGCCATGAGCGAACAGAATATTTGGTGAAGCTATCACGACTAACAGAAGAGGCCTAGCTTAGCTAACCGTCTACCTAACAGAATGGTCGTAACGTTAACACTCACTGTTGATTCATTTATATGGTAAGATTTTGATGAATGGCAGGTTAGGTCTTCTTGTGTTATGTTTAACATGCTACAGGCCTGGGGCAGGGTCATTCTGGTCTCAGGCAGACGTTCACAAAACTGAATGTTGTCATTGTGACTGTTCCGCTAAGTAGGTGACGATATGAACTGGGAACACCTAGATAACTTTATCCTGATAAGGACGGTTTGAGTTATTCACAGTTAGTTGGGTTTCTGAGTTTCATTGTTGGAACAACTGGTTTTCACCATATATGTATGCAGAAAAACCAGAGGACACAATTCGTGTTGGCGCAGATAGACGTATTTACCATCAAGTCTCCATTGCTGCACGAGAACTAGCTAATACGCGAGCTCGAAACTAAACGCGAACAGTTTGCAAGCACACAAACACCGAGTGATGCGCTTTAGTGGTGACGTCTCAGTGAAATGCATGGCGGACTTCGGTCTTCCGTGACAGCTAGTATAATCAAAATGACCACAAAATTGTAAAATTGACATATATGCATTGATTCAAGCACCGCGGGATTTGTTAATGTATCTTACGAATCGTTCACTGCAATTACAAGTAAAATGGTGAAGTACGTGAGATTGGAGTTAAACCATTCTGCTTTCTGTTGCTTAAAGATACCGGTAAATGTAATGTTCGTAATAATGTAGAATGTCGAGCGGTGCAGTGATTTCACGAAACAGCTGTTATCAAGTGTAGCTACAAGTTGTTAGCAAAAAAAACAGACAGTATTTCAAAGAACAGTCTCTCTAGGTTCAAATATAGAACAAGCGTTTCCTTCAGTCAATCATTTTTGGCTTTGAGCAGTACATGTGGGTGCAATGACTCGGACTGCTGCTGGTTTTGACAATGGTCCTTGAATTTGCAGATTAGTAAATAAACACAAATGTTTAGCGAAAAAAAGAAGAAAAAAGCAATTAGGTTTCATAAAAACGAAGAGTCAAAAAGTTTCCTGTTACATGTTCTCTACTGACTGCGACATAATATCACGTCAGAGAGTGTTTCCAACCGGCGTTTTGGGTGGTAGCGAACCCTCTAATGAAGTAGACAACCACCGACCTTGGTCACCTGAACGATCAAGACTTTCACGGTCCATGACCCGGTCATCGCGCAACAGCTATGTGATCCCTTCAAACCATCAGTAGCCACACTGACCAATGCGTTGTGCGGCAGATGCACTGTTGGCATACAGAGTACATGACTCATCCAATGAAGACAGTGCACTTCCACTATTTCGGTTATCAGTCGTGAACGGGAACATACTCCAAACACGCGCCAACAGGCTTTCGTGTTGCACACAGCCCACCCATGTGATATAGGCAAACTCGCAGAGAAAACGGAGACTATATGCATATTTCACACGAATGGGCCAGGTCTCCTAGCTTTATGGAAAAACTGATCGTACACATGTATTGTAAACTCTGTTGTTACTCGACAAACAGGCCTCTTTACGATGCCATGAGTCATAGAGGTTGGCAAACGCATTATGCGCTTCGACTACCGTCGCAGACACGTTGTTGGCAATACTATAGGTTGGCGAAATGACACTACCCAGATAAGTGAAACAATCGACAGTCTCGAGCGACTTGTTAGTGATAAAAAAGACGGAATAAATACTAACCCGAAGTACCTTTTTGTTCGGAGACACCTTTTCTAACAGAATTCTTTCTTGATCCGAAAACATCAGTGCTGTAACCATAGAAATAGTTCTGTTGTATGCTTATAGTAAATTGCTCCACTACCTAAGCACTTCTACGCGGTCGGTAATGTAACAAACACTTTTCGTCCGACTCCATCCTCTTGACGTGTCTGACATGATTCGCCTGGAAGGAGGTACGTTCTAAATACCTTAGTCCTCTGGATCAGTGTAGTGTACAAGCCTGGCGAACACCAATGAAGTAGAACAGGTCACGGAAGTTTCTTTACTTGGTAATAGAAAGGTATCCATCTTTAGGATAAAATATGGATCCTCATCCTCTTCTCGCATCTTACTGACGACCCACCTTCGGCTTACGTTCAAGAACAGGAACACAGAAGAAGTAACAGAAGTTGGCTCACAGAAGAAAGATAGCTTGATACTGACGTTCTTCCTTCGACTTAATGAAATATCTAAAAACAGAAACTGTGTCCAGCCTACCCATTCTTTCACCTTGTGGTTCAGATATCTATCCATTAGGCCGTGGTTTGCGTGCTGCTGATAAAACAAAACAAGGTGTTGGTCAATGTTTGTAAAACCCCTCTCAACCCCTTTAAGACTGTGGTGGATGCTTGCAAATTTACAGTCTAACCACAGAACGGGTGACTGATTTTAGCATATGAGTAAAAGAAAGCGTAACGGCTACATAAAATGAAATGTATCGCGATGAGGAGGATGTGATCTTTATAGTTTTTTAAACAGCAGAGAATCCCCAATAGAGCTGACAAAGCTTTCCTCAAACTGTGTCTTCCTCCCAGTATATGATAAATGCGCTTCACAAGCAAGTAGTATGTGCTAGCTGTCTTAGACTTGTAAGTCATCGACGATGAACTGACGAATGTGTTGGGCGCACGTAAGTTACACACTTATCAATTATGAAAGCCAATAACCCCCAGTCGTTTGATGAACCACGTAAACTCGTTTTGAGGTTCACGTCCTATTTTCCGTTTTATTGTGTTCTATACCTCTACTAGGTGATAGGCTTCCTAACAAAGCTTTTGTCATTGAAGAGGCTGTCCATCTCATATGTCTGTGAGTAATGCTCAGGTCGCCCGATCGTCTCGAAATGGAGACACAGTTACTGTATGTTAACTCCAATCGATAACCCGGCGATTAGGACTTCCTAGACAAGTCGAAATCTCTGATCTAAACCTGGTCATTACTCACAAGCGAAAGTGATTGAGCGTTCACCTATGATAATTTGGTCGTGCCTAATATGAGGTCAATGGCGCAATGGTCAACACCGTTGCCTCATGAAAGTGTGGCCGGAATTTTACTCCCGGTTGTGGTAAGGATATGCACTACTGACGAGCTTTAATGAGAGCGAAACTCGAGTTTAGTGCTTCTACTGTTCGAAAGGGGTCGACTGGAAAGTCTATAGGAATGCGACAGTTGCGACCAATTATGGGTGATGTTCAGCATGAAATAAACAATATTTGCCAAAATTGCTGATGGTACTCAATTACCATCAAATGATGTACACACTATTTCAACCGCAATCAGGAAGACCCGTAGTGGTTGAGTTACTTATGATTTTGGTAAATGTGAAAAACTTGAACATTTCTAAACTTGTGAAACGTGGCTGAGCCAGTGCCGAACACTAGTGCTACATACTCACAAACATATCAGTGATACTGCAAGTTTATGGTTGGTTTATATGCGTTTTGTATATGACCTACTTATCAAACAACTATGTTTACTTGTTCAAATGTTGACCACCTATTTATGACTAGTAAGAATATATATGAAGTGAATTCATATATTAGTTCATTAAGTAGATGTGTACACTAAAAGATCTCTGAATAACTTCGGAATTTGCTCCTTGACCACAATACCAGGCACTCTGACATAAGTGTCCAATACAAACGCCGTAAATGTTGATGAATGGGAAATGAAGTCCACAAAACGTGGTCGAAAAGAATGTGCTAAACGAAGTTGTGTCGTACGGTGTATTTTGTCGGTTCATTCTGTTTACATAGATTCAACAGGTTTAGCCATTCACATTGATCATGGTTTTAGTGAAAAAAAATCACAACGTTTTTTAATTCGTCTATCATCAGCGTACGAAAAGCTGGACATCCACAATTTATTAAAGAACGTGCACATGATCAGTACAAGAGTGTATAATCATGAAATAACGAATACCAATACAATTGAGAATTCTCCTTCTAACTTATAATGTGAATCACAGGTTTACGAATAGGACAGAGGACATCTCATGTGCAAACGTATTGGTGAAAAATGAAGAGTCCACGAAACCCTGTGGACGCTTTGAACACCCCCAAGCTGGGCCATTCGTAACGACCATGAACATGACCGAGACAATCAACACATAATGCAGAACGTACCACAAAACACACATGACTTGTTTCCGAATGCTTTCGAATTTTCCCGACTTGACGTTTCGTGGGATTGTTGTTGATCTCAGCTCATACGTCAATGAATTCAACCAGGGTCATATTAAATATCAAAAATAATCAGTGGAACACAACAAAATTGTAAACCCGATTCCAAACGCATACGGTACTTATGACAAGCTGACCACCGAGCATTGATAATAGACAAACTAGCTACTAATGCGTAGATGAAGAGGCTGTCATCCACGAGATGAAGCTATCCAGATTTGAAGCTTATCAACCACAAAGTTCATCCGAATGGGGAGATAGTAACCAGATGTAAGTAACACTCAACGTTCAAGAAAGTATATCTTAAGAAACCCAAGTATAATCAACGGACGGGATGGTGCCGGTGGCCTGACAAGTAATTCACGTAAATTAGCAGGACATGGAGATATAAGGGAAACAGGGGCGTCACTCACAACCGTTAGTTTGGTTACACGTGTGCATGCTACTAGTTAGTCAAGACTAGTGAGGCGTCACCAGGCTAAAGGAGACAGCATGTCTGCCTCGAACACAGGCAAGACTACAGTTTAAAAACATGTGGAAAGAATGGTCTCTAATCTAAAATCGAAGTCAAGGTCCAGTACTTCACTTTGGAATTGGCCAATCAGAGCTCACTAGGTTGTGATCAAACATAAGTGGTGTTCAGATTTGACAGTGATTATTCGCTGTCCTGTAAAAACACAAAGCATTCCCAATCCGTAATGTATTTGAGAAGGTTAGTTACACGACCAACAACGTGTGACTTCCCTAATATGTCGAGATGATCGCAGTCAAAAACAGACCTATCATTGTCCTGGCTGTAGTAGGAGCTACCACGGTTTCAATTTCATTTGATAAGCTTAACAATCTGTAGTTAGCACAAACATACACCGAAATCTGTCATGGCATAGATCATGTAACATGGCGTTTCCTAATTCAGTTTTCAAACTTGTTATTTCCAAATGTAAATCACTCTGGAGATGACCGTCTACAATTGATGCTTTTCACACCTGAAGTGATCAGAAAAAGAGAGAGAGAGAGAGAGAGGAATAGAGCAGACATATTAAGTTCCATGGTTTGTTGATGGTGAAGACTGTGGTAAAATGCCCAGTTATGCAGTATATTGAAGTACAGGCAAGTCAGAGAGAAACTTCAAGAAGCAGACAGTGCTGAAGCAAATAGGATGCAGAACGCGCGTGTAGCACAAGCATCACCATCAACAATAATGTTTCAATGAGTGACGTTGGTGTTTATATTACACAAGAAAAACAGTGCAGCTAGGAAGAGACTTGATTTTCGGAAAAGCCTGTGTGTTTATACAGAGACAGGCAATGTTGGAACGCTTGTGTTTTGCAGAAGAAAAACTAAATTGTAGGTCAAGGTGAGGTAACATCTGCAAGATGTCTTGAATCGATTTTTGCGCTTAGTTCACAAACAATTCAGCCAAACAATGTCAGTATTTGTGCCACCGGGCTCGACCAACCGTCACTTCTCCTAGCGTTTCCAATCAAACAATAAGGTCCTCACTAAAGTCTGTCACGGGTGCTTAAGTGGTATACAACCTCTACAAAACAACCTAGTCTGAAAATGAAAGTAGGAAGAGAAACGGGAAGTTATACTCATTATCACCGACTATAGCAATATACTAGTGGTTGACGCTTAAATTCCATGTAACGATTAATACAAGTTGAAGACGGAAAAGGAATAAAGCCTATTTTCAAATAAATCTTACAAGTAGATGATTATGCGTGCAAATAAGCACCTAAACTGAAAGTGAGAGTAAATCGGCATCAGAAAATTCCTGTGTTTTTCACTCCTGTGCTTTACTGACAACACTCAATCTACAGACAACTTAATTAATCAACAGTAACATTCACGTCACCGACTCACATTATTTGTCACCACTTTTATCGTCTTAAGTCATTGATTGTATGAATCACGGGAGGTTCAACCTGGAACAGGAACGTGATTTGTAACGTCTAGTGAGTGTTTTTACTTTCCTTAACAAATTTATCACTTTGCTATCTCACACCGAACAGCCCTCAGATAGGACATTGGTGAAGAGTGCTCGGTTCGGAAGACAATCGACAACAGCTTTAACCCAAGACTAAACCATACAAGTTTATGAAGCTGCAAAGACTGACGAAATCTCCGCCCCTTCGTCCCATAATTATACATCTGTTAACGTCACTCAACGTACTTAAGTGATCAGAGGCAGCAATCTACATAGACATAACAAGCCGAGAGCTTATTCACAGAATGCTGAAAGGCAAATGATTCCTTTCTATAAAATTTATAGAAACACTTGTGAAAGACAATAAAAAAATGTATTCGTAGATTTGGGGTCAACCGAAGTCATCTATCGTCCGGATGTTGATATGGCAAACGTTGCAGTAAGTCATGTAGAATACTGTCTACCACAGATGTTGATGGAGTTAGAACCTTGCCAAGCCTAATCGAAGAAGTAATGATATACATAATGGTCCGCAATCATGTTGATGGCTAACCACATCCTAGATTTCCACAGCAATTCGTGGTTTCGAAATCTAAGATTCATTACAACAAATATTCTCCTGCTTGGAAGAGATCATGACCCAATCAACGCAATGTAGGAATTTCTTCCGATTGATATAGAAGTCGTGAATTTGTTCCCCTTCATTTATGCACTGATCAACTGTCCCTTTCTTTGCACACTGTTGGTGGATAACCGGCAGAGACAAACGTCGTAAAACATCCTCATGAATGGATCAAGTTCTGGGCCATACAACAGGATATATTTCACACAGACAATGTACATTAGTGAGTTCACATCTATTTTACTCCACAGACCACTGAGACTGACATAAACAAACCACATTTTCATCATTCGTGCATGATGATGACAACGATAAAGATGCTTTAACTGGCTTGGGATGAACGGTAACAGAGCAGATTCAAAACAAGAGCTAGTGACTGCGGTCATTAAGGTTGAAAGCGTCAGCGGGCATAGCAGATGGATAACTAACTTTTTTACACTCTGCCAAGATGATTTCGTTCGCCTCTTCTATAGACAATGTGGAATTGGTCTGATCCATAGCTGGAATCAGTACGAAAAATCGTCCGTTAATTGGCGTCTCCGAGATCAGAGCCTAGATAAACAGCGGGGAGGGGAGGAAAAGAAACGAAATTAAGGGTCACATGGAAGAAAGTGTACGAAGTGACGAGAGACGGAAAGACGGTTAACGTGATCGACTGCTCAGTGTAAACGGTTAACATGCTAACACAACACAATAATCAAGAATTAGGGTAATCGAGGGATTGGTTGACATTACTCGAACACCATTTATATAGGATTGCACATTGTGCACTCGACTAGTCCAGTAATTCCAAGTCCGGTCGATATCACAACGAAAGAGTGCAGTGGTTTTGATTAATGATGGGTTTTCGCGGATTTGGTTTTAATAAAACGAACACCCACCATATGTGATAACAGCTTTCTCATTCGAACATACTGTCCAGCCTGTCTCTGATTTGAGGTCAATGTCACGCTGGTTAACAAGGGTGACCTAAACAAGCAATATGGGCGGGGAAGCAAACCCTAAACGTTCCCGGGATAGCCACCAGTTACTAAATTTATCAGAGTGAAACAATAGTCTGGTGTTTCTTCCAAATAAGGCAAGCTGGAAAGTCCATATGAATTTAATAGGGGTGATCAAAGAGAAATTGGAGAGTCTATGGGAGTGCGACGGTTGCGATCAATTGTGGGTGATGTTCAATCTATATGAAAATCAAAATCCCCCAAAAACTCACCAGTATTCAATTTGTAAGTCAACACTTTTGATTACTTGTCAGGAATTAAAGAGTAAACTGTTTACAGGACACCGAACTGAACACAGGGACATAAAGGAACTCTTACTTTTTGTTGCAAATACGCCTGAATTGCTGGTACCATCTGATCTTGACTGGTACAACAACAGAACCCAATCAGGCCAAGCACGGCCCGGTGTGATTGAAAACTAGCCCAGGCTGTGTTGAACGAGCACAAATCACGCACGTAACGCATCCAAATCGGCTGATCGCGGACCATGTTGTTCGAACTCATGTCACTGTGGATGTCTGAGGGGAGGTCCATGAGGGACTCGTTTCGAACACGATTGAAGTGCAAGCTGGTCAAGCGAGAAACTGAAAGAATGACAGATGACAGCAAAAAAATGGTTTTGAAGAAACAACTTCGGCGACTAGAAGATCAAAAAGCAACTTCTCAGTAACGATAAGGTCAATCACACACAAGTATAGATTGAACATTACAACAGATTTTTTGTCAAGTAGTTGACAACGCAGTTCTCACAAACAAATGCAGCTTGGTGCTTGCATATGATAATTCAGTTGTGTTCAATGTAAGATCACCGACAGTGATCAACACGTCATCATCCTCATAACAGTCATGAGTCTGACTGGAAGATACTGTAGATCGAGTCGCCGTCTACCTCAATAATGACGTGGAATATCTTAGAAGAAAACGTTATTAGGAAGGTTGACAATTAATGGGAAGAGTAAGCGCAAGAACTAGAACTAGTATGGGTTCAGGTACATCACTGACTGCGGCACACCGCCATCTCGGATAGCGTTTCTAACTAGCGATTTGAGTGAGCGTGAGAGTTCAGTCATGTTGGTGACATCTACCCACTTTGCTCAGTGTAGCAGTCAGGGTCTTCACATGTCGTGATCACGTTGTTGCTTGACCGTCACGCGGTTTCACCCAACTGTTGTGGGTCTCAGTACACAATGGCTGGTTGCTTTACCAACCTATATACAAATCATCTATATTTCATGTAACTGTACAAATCTGATGAGAACTGCCAAAAAGAGCTGTTTACAAAACTGACATCTTATGTAAATTGATGAATACTCTACTTTTGAGGGTTGTTTTAGAATCCCGTCATTTAAACGTCACAATTTTTCGGACTAACGGGCCACAACAACAGGCTTATTTCCAGAAGCAATAGGAACGCGCATGATAAGGATCCACCACCAACCAGACGGTAGGCCAGTAGAAAATCAAAACGGCGAGTTGTGTAATACGCACTTAGACAACCAACAACATGGTATTGTTTCATCGCTACATAGAAGAGGGTGAACCGACCTTTCACAAGGATTACAAATGTGTTCAGTTTGCTTGAGGATTCTAACTTAAGTGCCTCGAACCCGATCGATTCAGTAGCGGGTTTGGACTGAAAGCTTGCCGTCAGTCGACTGGTTACAATGACTGATACGATTGTTTCCTTATAAACATTTTTAACAATAAGTGGCTATTACTCACAAGCGAGAGTGGTTGAGCATTCACATATGATAATTCGGTCGTACTTAGTATGAGTTCAATAGTGTAATGATCAACACCGTTGCCTCATTAAAGCGTGACTGAAATTCTAATGCCAGCCATGGCAAGGATATGCACTACTGACGAATTCTAACAATAACAAAACTCGAGTCTAGTGCTTTTTTTCGAAATAGGCTGGCTGGCTGCTAAGGCTGTAATAAAATGTGAGTGACTTTCAACTTGAAACGGGTGGTAAGTCGGTGGACTTCACAAGTTCCTAGGATAACGATACAACGGAGTCAAAAACGATATCAATCCAAGGCACCTACAACTGCATATCGAGAGTATAATCTTAGATATTGGTCAAATTGACCATTTGCCTACTATAGCAGTAATATTCAATCAGTCCTGCTAACAATGATGACAGTCCCTATTGTATCGACGAGCGCATCTTCTAGCTAGAGTATGTCTGCAATGTTACGGTGTTCGTTAACAGCGATATCTCGCCGATCTCAACTATGCCCAATGTGATTAGGATGTCGTGATCGATACAGCCAGGGCAGCGTTTCAAGCCCCTTTGATGCTATCGGTCCAGATCACTATGGTCCATTGTCATAGAGGTAGAGTGCGGTATCGCATGGTCCACCACAGTCGCTGTTACTAGCACTTTTCCATTAACATCGGGACACAATGTAAGCAATCAGCACACTTCAGTTTTTATTAGTTCCCGTAACTGCTGTTCAGATTCATCGAGGAATTACTCTAAAGTATTATATTTTTGGAGCCATTGTGAATGAACTCGCCATGGCTAAACGTTGGACGCAACGACCAATTCCTTCTTTAGCGATCCTTCCTTTCGCCGTATTCTTGAAGTTTGATGTTCCAGGTCGGAAGATGGTTCAGTATGCGGCAGTTCATTATGGCTTGAAAACCCTCAAATGTTTCGACGATTCTACGTCCTTAGTTGCCTGCTCAATGTAATATCAAGTCTGGTTACCACACGACCTAATATGTTCCTGCAGACGTCCAGCGTAACAGTGAACTCCAACTCAGCTCACCTGGTCGATCACAAAGAAACGTTTAAGAGGCTTTCATGTGGTGGACGTCAGTGACCTGATGATGAAGGTCACACAATACACATTAGTGAACGGCGGATTGTGAACTACCAAGAAAGCACACAGAACGACATACACTACATGCCGGATGACGGGAGTGGTAACCTATGGTAATAGTAAAACTTCGATTGAAAACACGGCCGTGTAAGCTAGCCAAAAGTGAGGACGGCATTTTCGGTTAACGTATCAACCACCGTATTTCGTGTTCTTCTCACCTCTCTGCAAACAGAAGCATGTCAACAACAGATCAATGTATTGTAAAAATCAGATGGCTCCATAAACATTGTGAAATATCTTACTTCGTATGAACTAATACAAAACAATAGGAGAAAAATCGCTAAGATTGTATACAAAATTCCATCTACGCAGTTATGGTAATCGATCGTCAGGTATGGTGTTCTGTAGCACAGATATTCACTGAATGTGTGTAGGAAACCCCGATATGGGATTGAATGATCCCATGTTTATTGATAATTCGTTACTTGCAACAGAATGTACGTAAAGATCCACTGCATATTTCATTATCACCACCACCACCACCGCCAACAACAACAGTATCACATTCACCATCATCAACAGTAGGATATCAATAATCAGATCTGATACATAATGACTAATAACATAAAAGCCTATGTTCAGACAATAATAACAGCAACAATAACAACCGCAAAGTTCCAGTCTAATGTTTACTTACGACAGGACTTAGCTGAAAAGTCAATCTGAACGCAAAAGCTACGGTCAAGTATGACCAGCGTATCGTTTACATCAACTAAAACATCCAATGCCTACTAGAAACAATAACATTCATGTCACCTGAAGAACAAGTAGCCACGATCTTCAAAAACGTCTTCAGCAGCAGACGTGCTTAAAATCAATGCGCTTGAGGAATAGTGTGCATTGTGGGTTAATCGTGTTTCCATCGATAATTGCTGATCGTTGAGGCACAAGTAACTTACGTCCAACGGTTCACTAAGACGTTCGATTCTATTAGTCGTGAGACACGGCGCACAGTGTTGAGTAGACTGGACTGTTCAGAGAAAGAATTACGCTTTTCTATGAGGACGTGGAAGTGAAGATGCTATAATACGCAAAGGTGTCTGAACAAAGTGACACTGTTTTCGCAGTGGAGCAGACCAGTGTCTCGGTACTAACCCTACTTGGTTTGTGCGCGAATATCATGCTTACAATCGCTTCCCAGCAATATCAGAACGATGTACGGCCTGAATCATACATAGACTGTTACCCACTAAACATTCGGCGCACTAAACTGAAAAGTATACCGTGCTAGTAGACGACTCAAGCGTTGCCGTCACTGGATTCCCGTGCACTGCTTGCGCATATCGCAGAGGAGCGTCAGCTGGTTGTAAAAGGCCTTTGTGAACATAGTTGCGAAAATGTGGCTTACAACAGCATGGTGTTTTCCCAACTCACTGCTTAACTAACTCACCGACTAAAATAGGGACACTAACTTACAATTAAGGACTACCAACTGGAGCAAGATTACCACCATGAAGCGTCTGACAGAGTAACATCAGCTCAATGATACTGGAGTAAAAGTGCAAGTTCCAACGACAATAACCAAATCGATTTGGATTCAGATATCACCAGCACGTCAAAATTGAACCAACGGGTTCCAACAGAAAACAATACAAGTGGTAAATTTCAGACTTGAATGTTGAACACCGTCACCTCTAGATGCAATAAAACCAACCGTACACGTAAGGTTGAATAGACCCCAGCTGGAAAGCACACGATTACTCATCTGCTGCAGTAACCTTCAATGTGAGCAAACGTACAAAACAGACATTGGTTGCATATGCATCCATAGTACAGAAGTATTTTTTTGATCAAGGCAGTCGTTGGCCACAGAACATAAAACGGCCGTTTTGCTGAGTCCAATAGAACGCGATCGATTGAATCGCATGCACGCAAATGCGACTGTGCGAAAGCGCGCTCAATTTTAGACAAAGTGGCACTATATTTGACCGATAAGTACATACACACAATCCACGTATCGATCTGTCAGGGTGCTCAACTTTGGACCACATGCTAGCCATAACCACGCGGGTATCGATCTGGTAAAATTATTGACGGGCATCCAGTGTTGGAAACCAAAATGAAACAGGTGGATTTCACGTGCCAAGTGAATGGTTGCGTCAAATGCGATAGTTTAGTGGTATTTCTCCACTAGACTGCTAAATGCACTTCACAAATCACATCAAACAAAAGAAGCACAGTAAGTCATTAAATTCGCCAAAAAGCAGAGAAACAGTAGCCGTACATAGACCGAACTCATTCATCTCTCAAGTACGAGAGACCATAACAATATCTAAGCTACACGTGAGCTGAACGTTTCAGCAGAAAGAATTTGGCATGAACTGATCGAATGTGAAAGTTTCGAAACCCTTTTCTATCAACTCCATAGACCTTAAGATCGCAAAACAAAATTTCAGCTGCTGGGTAGTCGCCTGACAAATCAGAGTATGTGAAAGTTCCTAGGTTCAAACTATCCCGATATATTTTCTACGAAGTAAACACATCTAAAAATATGCGGCGTAGTGCAGTCGATAAGCCCGATTTTAGCTGGTCTATCAGGCGGTATCCAAATTATGAAGGCAAACAATGTTGGGATGAAAGGAGATCAGGAAAGTTAATATAACATGAAAATAAGAAACGTTTGTCATTCACAAGCCGAATAAAGAATGAGAGAACAAAATCATTTCAAAGACCTAATGACAAACCAGGGTAGTAGTACAGACAGAGTGCAATGAATTCAGTTATAGCCATCGATTACATGATCTCTACTGGTGTTTTTTTGTTTGACAAAATACATTGATTGTGATTATGAAACGACCGGAATTAACCTGGTCAAAAGCGTCAGTTTTCGTCTTGCGACGACTAACTGGGTGGCGCTTGCAGATGCTTTCATTCAAACCTTAGGTAATATGGGAACAAAAATTCGCATTAATACTTTGCCAGAGCCATTAGACCTATGCGTGCTCTTCACAAGGATTTTAAAATAATAACACACTGCATCATGTCTTGACGATCAAACTTCAAATAAAGCCAGCGTTCACGAGTAACGAAAATCCAACCAAAAATGATTTGTTGTTACTACTTATAGGTTACCGAGTCCCATGCTACTAACATAGGGACGAAATATCCTGAACTCCAATGGAGTGCGCACCGCTAACGGACGGCAATAAAGTATAACAAGACGGTGAGAAAGACAAAGCCAGCGACTTATCAGTAACGTGCGTATACACCTCAATCTCAGGCATGAAAAGATCACACACACGCACACACAAATTATGATATTGTATGAAGGCTGGTAAAAGTGTTCAAACGAACATGAAGTCTGTACTTCATGAATAGCATAAGATACGTCAAATGTGATTTCGTATTCATGTTCCCAAGGGTAGATTCATCTCATCTCGTAAATCTAGTCTTGTAACATGTTCGAATAATCATGAACATTTCGATGATAAAATGTGAAGTGAAATCTATCACAGAAATAGATTATGAACGCAACTACACATTGAGTCATTAGACATATACATGTAACAACAATGCAACTCAACTACTACATGCAGGTCCCAGAAACTCTGGTGTGCTCGTATCGTGTTTCGAAATTGTACAACAATCTACGTAGTCAAGAAAGGAAAAGCAGCATGTGAAAGAGCAGTGCCTGAAAATTGATAACTCTTACGAACACACCTGCTGTGTTGTGCAAGTTCTTAAACCTCTGGGTTCTAGGATTCATGTATGCATATGAATAGTTGGTAGATGTGAATATATTCTCAAACTTTTTGTAAGGCGCCACTACTTAGTTCCAATGAAACCGGTTATTTACAAAGTACGACCACCTTATAATTGCAAACACTGTCTGTACTTCTATAACTGAAACGTTGTCAAATAGCATAAGCTGATGACCGCCATTCAACGCCTATAAGTCCACTTGCCGCTTAGTGTCGTCAGAACTGTAGTGGAGCTATCAATCTGACAGAAGAAATGACTAGTATGACATGACTCCAAAGCGGTTGGCCTTGGCACGTCAAAGTAGCGCGTCATATACTTACTTACTTGTTAGCGTTACCATAACTCAGTTGCACTCTTCCTAGCAAAACCTGAAACCAGATGACGTTAAACGAATCTCACGTTTTTTTTCCAGACAGGCACAGTGGAAATGCAAACGTCTATACATTTTCTAGGTCTGAAAACACCTACTCTAATTATAAAACTTTTCCAGACACGGAAACTCAGTACGAAGCCTGCAAGGCAATAAGCTTTATAGTGGTTTGTCCGAGGAGGTATATTGTTACTCAAGTCGAAGGAGCACACTTGGTTATCGCTGTGGTTAAAACACGTCGCTAGTCCACAAAATAATCTAGAACATCCCACGTTGAGTGTCCGAAAGCGCATGAGGTTTTAGCTTGTCACTATCAAAGGAAAACTGACTGTCAAGGTATGATGCGCTATATTGATTTCTCACCACTAAAATGCTCATTCCATGTGGTCACAAAGACCAACAAGGAAATAGGGTGTGGCGAATATTCAGAGTGATAACGACGGGAACGTTAAAAATATGGCTGGCCACCACAAAGATATCACGACATAACTGCAGAGAAAATGATGGCTAACGATTCACACTTTAAATACAGGTTTTGAAACATAAATCAGGACAATAAAACATACATTAGGGAGGTGGACTTTACAGTGAAGAAGGATGACATGAATTACACAAAGAAGCTACGCCCAAGCGATGAGACAAACTCAGCCTTGCTCACAGACAAATGTGGTTGAGCGTTTGCAATTGGCAAGCTAGGTCAGACCTAATGTGCGATCAATGACAGTGATAAACATGAGTGCTTCACTGGGACGTGTCCTCAGTTCAAATTGCAGACGTGGTAAGCGTATATACTCCATGCACGAGCACCAACAAGCGCGAAATGCGCATCTGGTGCCCCTTTGTAAAGGCAAAACGTGCGATCGTTCATAAGGGATGTTTTGTCTGTTATTAATCGCCGAAAGAGAAATCCACACAAAAGGTTTATCATGACAGGAAGAGTTATACAAACCTACTCAAACAAAATATGGGGGCAATCAGTAGGAGAATAACAACATGGAAAATGGCCAAGCTGACAAACACAATGACATCAAACCAGGGGATTAATTTGACTGATTTCGTGGTTGGTTTCACATGTACCCTACAGGAAGGGAACTAGATAGGCGGGACCGAAACGACTATTGATTGCTCAACATAGGGATATACTTCCACTGTGAAAACCTTTCCCCGGTAAGGAGCCTTTTTTGTAGGAGAAGCATTGTACACATTTAGAAGAAACTGAATTAAGGAGATTAGTTGAGTTTGGTCAAATTCTTCGATACAATTTGCCACGGTTTAAACAGAGACAATATAATCTGTGAAATGACCGTAAGGAAACACAATGCAACGTGGTAATTGCGTAAGTGATCGGAGAAAAAGCCGGAGGAACAGTCAGTGAACTATTAATTGGGAGTAGTAACAGAAAAGTGCTAACAAGGCAGATAAGTAAAAACTGCGGGATATAAATTAACATGAGGGATCACAGTCAGGATGATTGTTGTATACCTCGGGTAAAGAAGGTGGCTACAGAGGGAAGCCGCGTGGCTCAACGAAATACCAAAACAGATAATGACGTTGACGCGTCATGAAAATAGTTGACCCCAAAGTATTTCGTGTGTTGAGGTTTGAATCTATCCATTGAAGATTCGTGTTCAATGTTCGCATCGCAAAGTGTTAATTATAAAAAGGTGCACTGGCGAAAATCGATTATGAAGTAGTTCGCGCTGAGTAACCCATGTGAAATTAACCGTCAGTGAAGAAGACAGGGAAGGTTAAGTCTTCAAACTTTTAGTCCTGTGCAAACAAAGATTGCCCGTAATAGGTCGACCTTTTTGACCGTCCGCAGACTGTAATCACTGAGGTTGAACACGTTTTTATGGAACTAAGGTGCAGGTGCACTGAGTTTACTTTGTTCAACTAATGAGCTGATCGTAGTAGGTTTGCAGAACATGTGCTGATGCACCCGTTGATGATCAGATCATACCGGTATAGTGACGATAACAGCTGAATGAACGGTATATTAGTTCAAAAGACTAGGTTGTGTGTGACGACGTAAAATATATGCTCAAGTAGGGTAGTGTAAACTTCATCTATTACAAGGCTACTGACTAGAGAAATCGTTAGTTCGACTAAACCAGAGTATATATAACAGAGGGTCTGCATTTATCGATCACAAGCGGCCCGTCTGTGTCTCTAAACCCATAATCGTTACCTGAATAAAAGTAAACAATTCCCGTCAACCTTCTCATTGAAACAAAACTGACAGGAGACTTCACTTTCTGAAAGTAAACCATTCGGTACCGAATCTCCGTACAAACAGTAAATTGTCACTGCCGCCGCGTGTGATGTCCATCACCTTAACATTTTAAACCTCAACTGATTCACACACACACAAATGCTAATAAGCAGTGTTTGCTCCTAAAGTGTGATTGTTGATATGACGGTGTAAATGAAGCAGAAACGAACCCAGGTGGAGGCAATCAAGTAGTTTGCTGACAAAATCATGAAAGCTGACTGTTATTTTCTCGTCCTGGATGACGTTGGCCGCAAACGCATGATCCTAGTGAGCTGCAACGTCAAACTCAATCGGCATTAAGTTACCGAGAAACTTATCGACTTAAAATGAACATGTATTGACTACACTCTTAGGGAACCTCATTTTCTCATTCAAAACCGCCCCCTTTCTCCAGAAGACGGTTCCGTCCAATCGGAATGAACAGAAATTTCCAGAACAATTCAGAAGTAGCCCTCGTTATTTTTTACTTTCTCGACTTTTATTCCGTCATTCTGTATGGTGGTTCAGTGATTCGAATTACCATTTTTATAAACTACCCCTCAATCTTCCGTTTCGAGAATGTTCGCAGGTCACCATGTGGTGTAGAATGGCTTTTGCAGACCTCTTTCATTTGAATTGAAAACAATTAGCGGGGACAGTCGCGTTTTTCTCGGGACCAAGGTGTTTCTTCCCTTTTATCACGAGGAGGAAAATTTGAATTCTGTCAAGCGCAATCCTATTCGATAATCCACCCAGCGTACCTTATCAACCGATTACAACAAACATCATTCAACTCACAGTAACTCAGACAGGTTGGGGCATGTGTGATATTCAATTGTATTGAAATACACCATGGTTCGGTAACGGCAAATTTTGTTCGAAATCACGAGGTAATTATATAACTGACCGACATACAATTCAGCCTAATGAAGTGCCCCTCAGGATTTGCTCTAAGGGGTGCAACACGCAAGTCAGCCGTCTTTTC